>CAUYUJ010018147.1:125000-148736 GCA_963575745.1 Prorocentrum cordatum
GTCCACGCGAATTCACGACTATCCCTACTTGAACCAGACGCGCGCCGCCAGTGAGCTGGGCAGTCTCTGTGGAGCTCCCGTTCGTGTTGTTGGACGCCGTCTAGCTGATCTCAGTGCTTCTTCGCCCGCGTCGAGCGGGGCACTTGGCAATTTTGATGCGAAATCGTACGATGATATCCTCTCACCACTGACCGCAGGGAACGGACGGCGCGACTTGCTGCCGTTGCCCTGCGTCGATCTGACGATCGAGGAGTTGAGCATGAACGGCGTCGTGTTCGGCGAATCGAAGCCAGTCGACCCCTCCTTCGAAGATGACCTGAACGGCTGGCTGAAGCTCACCGTCCTGAGCCTGAACTTCCAGTACGCGCTGGGGGGCAAGCACCCGGGTTTCAAGACGGCCCCCTGGAAGGTGATGCACGGGCCCGCCAGCGCGGTGCAGCTGAAGGCCCTGAGGTTGCTGGCCAGGAGTGTGGGCACGTTTTTGTGCCAGTACGAGGGCTCCGTGGCGAACCTCGACTGGGCCCAGGAGCTGAAGTCGTCAGCAGTGAGCTACACGGGCATGGAGGTGTACCCAGCCGAGCAGCTGGACCGCGAGCGCCTCTTGCTCGCCCTGCCGCCGAAGGAGGCTTGCGGCTCGGTGTTGGCGACCGAGGTGAGCGAAGGATGGATAAGGAGCGTGCTGGAGCACCCGGAGTGGGTGATGAAGAGCCCCGCGGAGCTGGGCGAGATGCCCAAGACCCCGCGCGTCTGGGCCGAGGACGACGAGTGGGAGCTCATCGCGGCCGAGCTCGTGAACAGGGGCATCCTCGTCCCGATCGAGGCCGACGAGATCGTGAAGGTGAAGGGCCGTCGCGTGCTGGGCGGCCTCTTTGGTGTGCGAAAGTCTGGACACGCCAAAGGCTCGGGGCCGCAGCGGCTGGTGATGAACATCATCCCGAGCAACTGGATGCAGGAGACGGTCAAGGGGGACATGGGTCTCCTCCCGACGACCGACAAGTGGAAGAGCATCATCTTGAGGAGCGGCGAAGTGATGATGAGCTCGTCGGAGGACCTCAAGTGCTGCTTCTACGTTTACCGGTTGCCCGCGGTGTGGCACAAGTACATGGCGCTCTCCAAGAAGGTGAGCAGGTCCTGCATCGGTCTCGACGGGACCGGCGAGGTGCACGTGGCCGCGGCCGTGATCCCGATGGGCTGGGTGTCGGCGACAGGCATCATCCAGCACATCCACCGGCGGTTGCTTCGTGAGTGGCTGGAAGGAGTGCATCCGCTGCCTGAGGATCGTGAATTGCGGCGTGACCTTCCTCTTCCTCCACATCGCGAGAGGGGCTCAGTGGTCTCTCAGGGCGAGGCGAGGCCGCCGGTGCGAGGCGAGCTGGGCCGATCCTACAGCGACGAGCGCCCACAGGTGTACATCGGTCGCACAGGGCAGCGGTACGGCTTCTCCCCCTCCAAATGGGCGAACCCCTTCAAGGTGACGAAGATGATGCCGAGGAGCGAGGCCATCGCGAACTACGAGAGTCACCTGCGCGACTCGCCCGATCTGCTGGCCTGCTTGCCCGAGCTCTCGGGCTGCCGCCTCATGTGCCACTGCAGGCGAGGGCAGCGCTGCCACGGGGACGTGCTGGTCAAGGTGTGGTCGGAGACTGTGCCGAAGGCGACGAGTGGAGTAGACACGCTCATGCCGGAGGGTGCTGGTACAGCTTGCTGGGTAGTGTGGCAGGTGTACATCGACAACCTTGACGTGCTGGAGGTTACCGACGAGGTCTCCGCGGCGGCGCTGAAGGCACAGGGCCCCCCCGAGGTGGTGCAGCTGGCTTGCGAGAGGTACGCGCAGCGGGGCGTGCCCAGGAGCGAGGAGAAGGCAGTGTGCCGCGAGCCTGTCAGTCAGGCCCTGGGCGAGCTCATTGACGGCACGAGGGGCGTGATCAGCCCGCCCCTGGAGTTCGTGTACCGCCTGCTGGGCCTCACCTTCGCCACGCTGGATCGGAGTGTGCTGACTCAGACTTGGCTGCAGGTGGTGGCGGGCCGCTGGGTGCGAGCTATGCTGTTCAGGCGCGAGACGATGTCCGTGTTCGACGACCTGTGGCGTGCCGTGGTGCGCTGGCGAGGCGAGCGCAGGTTGCCCGCTCCTGCTCAGAGGGAGCTGCTGCTGGCCGTGGGGCTCCTGCCGCTCATGAGGTGCGACCTCAGGGCGCCCGTGAGCGGGCTCGTCACCGTGTCCGACGCCAGCATGCGCAAGGGGGCGGTGTGCCGGGCCGTGCGCTTGCTCCCGCACGGCGTTGAGGCAGCCAAGGCTTCTCGCAGGCGCCAGGTAGGGCGGCTGCAGGACGAGGGCGTGCTGCTGTCTCTCTTCGACGGGATCGGAGGTGGAAGGCGTGCCCTCGACATGCTGGGGCTGAGCGTGGCCGTGTACGCCGCGTCGGGGACGGACCCAGAGGCTTGCCGCGTGGTGAAGTACGCGTGGCCGGACGTGGTGGAGCTGGGCGACGTCACAAAGCTGAGCGCGCAGGACATCGCCAAGGTCCGGGACAGGGCCCCGCACGTGCGCTGGGTTCTCCTGTTTGCTGGAGCTCCCTGCGTGGACCTCACCAGGCTGAGCGTCGACAGGCAAGGGCTGTCAGGAGCGAGGTCGGGCCTCTTCTACGAGATCAAGCGGGTGAAGTCGCTGGTGAAGGAGGTTTTCTCCGTGGAGGTCGAGGTCTTCGACTTGATCGAGAATGTGTCCTCCATGACGGCCGAGGATCGCGACACGATGTCAGAGCACATGGGGCTGACCCCGGTGATGATCGACGCCGCCGACATCTCGCACGCTCGCCGAGAGAGGCTCTACTGGTGTGACACCGACCTCATGACGCCGTGGCAGGGCGAAGTCAGTGTGAAGAGCGAGATGGTGAAAGTGGCGATCCCTGGAGGTCCAGGCCCGCTGGGCCGCTGGCTGCGCCCTGGGCGAGAGTGGTCAGGGGCCGAGGATCCTGAGCAGCGGCTGCCCACCTTCGTGAGGTGCATCCCGCGCGGGCGTGCCGGCGACAAGCCGAAAGGCCTGCGCCAGTGCAGCGAGGCCGAGCTGGAGCGTTGGCGGAGGCACGACTTCTGCTACGCGCCGTACCAGTTTCGAGATCCTCACTGTCTTCGATGGCAAGGAGGTGCGTTGGAGCCCGCCGACTCCTTTGAGAGAGAGATGCTGATGGACTTTCCACCTGGGCACACGGCGACAGCGCGGGCCACAAGATTCCGCAAGCTGGCTGAGCTCGAGGTGGTGCGATGCGCCCTGCTGGGCAACTCGTTCCAGTGCGGCGTGGTGGCCTGGATAGTGGCGCACTGGGCTCACCGACACGGCTACCTGGACACGATCCCCGCGATAGCGGAGGCGCGCGCGGTCGGAGGCGCCTTCGACGCTGCCGAGGGCCTGGTGCAGGTGGCCAAGGAGGGCGACGACAGCGGGGTCGTGATCAGGGACCGTGGCCTCGAAGAGGCCGAGGCGCAGGCGGACCCAAGCATTCAGATCGTGGAGGAGCTGATCCGGCGAGCTGAGGTGAGGGGCTCGGACGTGCGCCTCGACACGCTGGAGGTCATGCGCCCTGACTTGTGGCCACGCCGCCCGATCAGCGTGAGCCGCTGGACGTGGAAGACAGTGCTGGTCTGGAAGTGGAGGTGGAAGAGCCACATCACGGCGCTGGAGGTGCTGAGCACGCTGGCAGGCCTTCGCTGGCGCTTCAGAGTGGGCCATCACCTTGGCACGAGGTTCGCTCATCTGATGGATTCGCAGGTTGGACTTGGTGTGATATCGCGGGGGCGCTCTTCCTCGCATCTGCTCAACGCAGCCGTCAAAAGGATCTCAGCTCTGGTCCTGGCGGCGTCGGCAAGACCGATTTACGGGTACACCGAGACGGACAAGAACCCGGCCGACGACCCTTCGCGGGAAGGCGGCCCCTCAGGTGACAGCAATGCCGAGGAAGCGTCGCATTGATTATCAGGTAGACTTGGTGTCCCGCATTCGGGTGCGACGCGCGATTGGCAGATTATCACACACATTAGTTCAACCTCGTGCGTTTCGCAGATATGGTCAGATGGTGCAAAGCTTTGTCTCTTGGATTCGTGCCCATGGTATCGACGTGGCCACTGACCTGGAGCAGCTCGACTTTCAGTTATGTGAATGGATTGAAGCGCTGTGGGCGCATGGGAGGCCTGCTGGAGATGCTGGGGCCACTTTATCTGGCGTACAGTTCTTCTTGCGACGCAAGAGAGTGCTGCACAGTGCGTGGAGCTTGCTGAAGGCTTGGCAGCGGACTGAGACGCCACAAAGAGCACCACCCATGCCAGAGTATGTGCTGATGTCGCTTGCCACGGTGGCTCGATCGTGGAGTCGAAACGACGTGGCAGTGCTTCTTGTGATTGGCTACTCGGTGTTCTTGCGAACAATGGAGCTTCTTACTCTTCGAAAGTGGCAGCTGCAGTTCAGCAACGATGGCCTCAGCCTCGTGATAGCCCTGCCGGTGACCAAGGCAGGCAAGAGGCGGCACTGCGAAGAGTCAGTCACGCTCCACGACGCTAAGATTGTCCACTTCGTCAGAGTGCTCACTCAGCACTTGCCGCCTGAGAGCTCTTTGCTGCAGGGCACCGTGCCCGAATTTCGTGATGTGTTCAAAGCTCTCTTGAAGTCACTGAACCTGGAGCGGCAAGGTTATCAAATATATTCTTTGCGCCGTGGAGGTGCCACCACTCACTATAGAAGATTCGAGAACATGGGCTTGACTTTGGTAGTTGGGAGATGGCAAGATACCGCCGTGGCCAGACTTTACATCAGTGACGGTGTGCAGACTTTGCTTCAGAACGATTTCTTGCCTGCAGAGATGGAACGATTTCGTGTACTGGCTGGTGCTCTTAACTTTGACGTGGGCTGAGAGAGTGAAAAGAGGGAGCAAAATTTCTGAGCAGCTTCGCTGTCAGCATTTTCCGGACCCTCCCCACCCGTCCCTGGGATATTGGCGGTAAACCAGAAAGGGGTGCATGGAAAGGGGTCCCGGGGGGGGTTCGGACACGCGTCGCGCGCTGCCGCCCTCACCCGAGGGGGTTCGGACTCGCGTCGCGCTGCCGCTCCCGGTTAACTCCGAGGGTTCGGACTCGCGTCGCGCTGCCGCCCCTGGCCAGGCTTCGGAGTCCCCAGAGGACATGGGGGGGGGTCTCCGCTGGCAGCCCCCCTGTAGCACAAAACCCCTGGTGAGAGGAGTAAAAAGGAGAGGGACGAGGAAAGGGGACACAGAGATAAATATCCTTGAGATTCTCATGGGTTTTATCTCGTCCCCCCTCCGTCCTCGAAACGATCTCCTCTAAACCGCCTCTCCGTAGCCGCCTCGGCCCCGCCCTAAACCCTGCCCAAGCCGAGTTGGCTAGAAGATGTGCCGATTTCGAGCCATCTGAGGATGGGAAAGGGGTCCCGGGGGGGGTTCGGACACGCGTCGCGCGCTGCCGCCCTCACCCGAGGGGGTTCGGACTCGCGTCGCGCTGCCGCTCCCGGTTAACTCCGAGGGTTCGGACTCGCGTCGCGCTGCCGCCCCTGGCCAGGCTTCGGAGTCCCCAGAGGACATGGGGGGGGGTCTCCGCTGGCAGCCCCCCTGTAGCACAAAACCCCTGGTGAGAGGAGTAAAAAGGAGAGGGACGAGGAAAGGGGACACAGAGATAAATATATATATATATATATATATATAGATATATATATATAGAGAGAGAGAGAGAGAGAGAGAGACGAGAGAGAGAGAGAGAGAGAGAGAGAGAGAGAGAGGGAGGGAGAGAGAGAGAGAGAGAGACAAAACATGCGTGTGTGTGTCTCCCCGTCGCCCGCGGGCTCCTGCCCTGCTGCTTTCGTCGCGGAGCGACGCTCCTGCACCTTTCTCTCGCCTGCCGTCTGCCCTTTCGCGTGGCGCAGCTCCTCCGCTATTTGGCATTTTGTCCTGCTCGCCCTCTCCCCTCTCACCTCATGCTGTTGACCGGGCAGGGCCCTCGGCTGGCGTGTCACCTCCCTGCCATCCACGCCCGGATGCGCTTTATGCCGTGCCTCCCCTGCTCATGCCGCCGTTTCGGGCAGGGCCTTCGGCTGGCGTGTCACCTCCCTGCTATCCACGCCCGGATGGCTGATGACGGTAGGTGCGTCGAATCCTAAGTGATTCTTGAGGCCTGGCCGGACCGCGCGTTTAGTGCTGCTATTTACTCCGCCTCGTCGCCGCGCGAGAGGCTGCTACCGCCAAAAAGTGTGTGTGTGTGTGTATGTGTGTGTGTGTGTGGCTTCCCTGCGGTCCCTAGTGGCCGCGGCCGGACGCAGCTCCAGAGATTTGTCGGGACGGTATTTGGGAGAGGCTCGGGGATCGGCTTGGTATGAAAAAAATGACTCCAGTGCAGGCCACGCTCCAGGTCCGCCGTGCCGCTTGGGCAGCGGCTCGCAACGTGTGCCCGCCTGGTCCTTGTAGGTCGACAGGTGCCGCGCTTCCAGTTTGCCTGGTTGTGCTCTGTTTCACACTCGCGTGCCAGCTGCAATGCTTCATGAGAGGGAGAGGAAATTGTACCCTTGCCTCGTGTTCGCCTTTTTGGCCCTCCTGGGAGGCCCTCGTCGCCACGGCTGGATTCGCCGCGAGATTCTGGTCAGAGCGCACCCTGGGAGAGGTCCTCGGAGGTGCGTTGTCGGTATCTTTCGATTTAGGTGACCGCCTGTCAACCTCACCCTTTGCAGGGCAACGTCTTAAACATCGGCGGAGGATCATAATGTTCAATATGCTTGCGGCCACGTGAACACCTGCTGCGATGTCCAGTAGCCCAGCGTCGATTGTTTTTGCTTCCGCTGGCTTCCGCGGGTCTTCCTCCAGCTTCTGCCGCCAGAGACGCCCACATTTTCCAAATGCCGCCTTCGCCAGCCATCCGCCGAGGAAGAGACGTCAACTTGTCGACTCCTCGAAGGCGAGGCCCTTTCTGGATCGCTCCAAGCGTTTGCATACTATACTTATCGCATTCCTCATGCCCATCGTCGACATACTGTCGGGAACTTTTATTTAGCGCATTGCGCCGCCGGTTCTGGCCCACCACGCTTCTGCGGGACGCTCTAAGCACTCTTCCGCCCCCGAGCGTCAACGTCCCGAGCCTTTCTCAGCCTCCTGCCCCGCGGAGCGCAGCGACACGCTGGCAGGAGCTGAAAAGAGGGAAGACGACCAGGGCCCACATGTGCCCAGCGTGTCGCCGGGGCCGCCGCCACGACACGCCAAGCACAAGCTCCTCACCGTGAGCCAAGCCCCACTGGGCTCTCCCGCGCTGCCTCGCCGCGCTCTGCGGGCGGCTGGCCGCGCGCAGCGGTTTCTGGCCTCCCGCCGCTGGCGAGGGAGAGAGAGAGGCCGAGAGGCCGAGAGAGCGAGAGAGCGAGAGAGAGAGAGAGAGCCTACATAACTTCACCTCCGCGCCCTCGCTGCAGCCCAGGTCCGCAGCAGGGGCGCAGTGCCTCACGAGCCTGCCCCCGCATCCCTGCCTCTCGGGCCCGGCCACAGCTGCCCCTGCGCCCTGGCGCCGCCGCAGCCAGCTCCGGCGCCGATGCCCCAGGGCCCCGCGCCCGCGCCGTGGGGCTTGGGCGTGCGTCTCGCCCTCGGGCCGCCTCTCCTCCTCCTCTCCCCGCCGCCGGGCCGCAGGCTCGAGATGCGCAGCGAGTGGCCCCAGCCTCCCGGCGGGGGGCAAGGGGGCCGGGTGCCCCCCGATCAGGTGGCGGACTTGGACGACAAGATCCTGGAGATGAGAAGAAAGATCCGGACCGCCCCCCCCCCCCTCGTCGTGCACAGGTCGCCCCACCTCGTCGCCTCTGCTCCCGACGCCTCCTCGTCGGGAGTTGGTGCGCGCCGCCGCGCCGTGGGAGCGGCGGCGCCTCGAAGCGGCACTGGGAGGCCGCCATGGGCGCCCGCGGTCCGCCCGCGCAGGCCCTGGCCAGGGAAGCCTGGGGCCAAGGCCGATCCGACGGGTCTGGTCCGATGTCGATTTCGGACGGCCCGATCCTCAGGGGCGGCCGGACCGACCCCTAGCAAGCCATTCCCTTCCGTGACGTCCCCCTCGCCTCGCCCCAACACGTACGTATGCGGCCAGAGGGAAGCTTGAAAGGCGAGGATGACGTCACGGAAGGAGATGGCTCGCTGGGGGTTGGACAGGCCGCGCCCGAGGTCCGATTCGATCCCGATCTGCCGCTGCGCTGTTTGGACCGACGCGCGGCCGACGCCTTGGGGAGGGCGCCTCGGGCACCAGGGCAGACGCCGCCTCGGGGCAAACGCCGCCTCGGGCGCGGTGGGCTCGCCGTGGGCTTTGCCGCGAGGCGGCCTGGTCCTCTTGGGCCGTCTTACAGGCCGCTTGGGGTCCTCTTGGTCCGTCTTGGGGCTCTCTTGGGCCCGACACAGTGGCGGCAGCCTCCTTCTAAGAATACTGCCCCCCTCCTTCCACCCCTTGTGCGCGCTGCGAACCTTTGTTTCGGCTCCCGGGTGCCGTTTTCGGGTCCCAGGACAATCCAAAATGGATCCGTGGCGAACAAGTTTCCCCGGAGAAGTGATCGGGACTCTTCTGGGGCCGTGCACCGAACAAACATCATGTCGGCGGATGTCTGCGTTATTGTGCATCCTGGCGGGGCCAATTCGATTCGATTCCGACTCCGTGCCGATGCTCAGAGGAGGGAAAGGTACCGAGACCGCTACGCTTCCTTCGTCGCCACGGCTGGATTCGCCTCGAGATCCTGGTCAGGAGTCAGAACGCACCCCAAGAGAGTGCCGTGGGGTAGCGATGTGGGTATCTCTTTGTTCCTGCAGGTGCGGCCCGACTTGATGCACGTTTTGATCCCATCCGGTTTCCCGATGCGGTGCCGGCTGGTCCTGCCCCATGCATGGCAGCCCCCTCGCCTTGCTCCAAGACGCGGGCGGGCGGCCGAGCGGGAGTCTTGATGGCGAGAGGCTCGTCGCGGAAGGGGCTCGTCAGGGAGGGAGCTCGGTCAGGCCGCACCGGAATGCCTCGCGCTCTCTAGACGGCGCCTGGCGGGTGCCACGGCGACGGCGGCGACGGCTGCGACCGTGACAACGACGCCGTCGCCGTCGCTGTCGCCGTCGCCGTCGCCGTAGCCGTCGTCGTCGTCGTCGTCGTCGTCGTCGTCGTCGTCGTCGTCGTCGTCGTCGTCGTCGTCGTCGTCGTCGTCGTAGGCGGCACTGGTGCTCCTCCTCCACTGCTCCAGCCGAGGGGGAAGCGCGCCCGCTTGCCAGGAACAGTCGTTCGCGCATCTCCCGGAACGACCTGACGATCCAGAGCCTGCTGGAGTCGGTCGTCTCCGTCAAGTGAGGCGGTTTGAGCTGCGCCTCGCCTGGAGGGTGGCCCTCTGGGGAGCCGGCGCGTCTGGCCTGGAAGGTAGTGCTCGCAGTTCTGGTTCAGGGGGGTGGTAGCTTGCAGCGCAGATGCCGATGGGGAGGCAGGCTCACCAGGCATGCTCTTACGCTAATGCATCGACGATTGACAGCCGTGCTTTCCGATGATGGTCCCGCTGAGGGAAGAAGAGCCGCTGGTACGCAACGCCGCCAACGTCAGAGTCGCTTGGTTCTCTGCGGGCCGCGACGGGTGTAGTAACCTGTTAGCTGGCAAACTTTATTGGATTTTCTCGATTCGAGGTGGATTATGTGGAAGCTCCATGCGTGCTCTCGCGAATCGGAGGTGGTGGACGTGCCTCTTTTTAGAGCCCCATGTTTACTGCGAGTTACCAGGCATCGCATTTAGGCCTCCCAAGGGGTGAGCCACCAGGGGTCACATGGGCCCGTTCGCGCCCAGACTGGTGGGACTTCTCAGGCAGAGCGCCCTTGTCGGGACGCAGCCTTGTGTCGTTTCAAAGCCCCATTCCGCTCTGTGGGCTTTTCTGGATGACCCAGCAGCTACGTGCGGCCTGCCGGCCGCAATGCTGGCTCTCGAAGGAGAGGAAGCGATGGAGGAGAAGACCACCACCAACGACTGTCATTATTTCCCAGGCATCAGTCGCCGTCATTACCTCCCCGATGCTTCCATTTTGTCGTGAGCGTGCGCTTGGCTGCGCGCCTGGATGTTTACGCGCGAGCGCCCTGCCACACATTCTGAGCAGGGCACCAGAGAGCTGGGCGGAGCGCACCAGAACAGCAGAGTGCGGCATAGAGCTGCCAATGGCGGCAGGGAGCAGTAGAGAGCAGGCAGCAGGAAACGCCGCTCGCACTGGGACTCGCTCGCACTCAGTCTCACCCACGCTCAGGCTCGCTCACGCTCAGACGCACCCACACACAAATGCCAGAAACCCATGTGCACATGCGAGGATCTCCGCGTCGAGCGTCTCCTCTGGCCTGGGTCAGAGGCCTCGGCCAGGGGGAGGAGGAGAAGGAGGAGGAGGAGGAGGAGAAGTAGGAGGAGGAGGAGGAGGAGGAGGAGGAGGAGGAGGAGGAGGAGGAGCAGCAGGGGAGCACCCAGGAGAAGGGACACGGAGTGGAGTGACTGGAGGCAGATTGCGGCATGAATGCACGCTGCAATATCTAGTTCTGCTGAGCGGCTCACTTTGTGCAGTAGCTTTCAGGCCGAAGCTGTAGAACTGATCATCCTGCCTGACGTGCATGACCCACCACTTACTCTCTCCCCGGGCTGGACTGGAAAAGGCTAGGCTCGTCTGAAAAAGCGGCCAGCGTATGGACTCGCCATCTTGAGGACAATCTCCTGTCACTCTTTTGTCTGGACTGATTGGCATTTCAATTGTGTTTCTCAGATCCCACGAACTCCCACACTGATACGTCGTGTGAAAAGGCAGAGTGAGCTTTCCAGGAACACCTAACATAACAGTAGCGACTGTACGACCGCTGCTCGTCGTCACAATTGCGATCCAGTTGCCGATGTCTACGGCCTGCGCCTGCTGTTTTCAGGCTGCTCCATCTGTTTCACAGTTTCCTTCTCGGGGTTCGTGCATGCCCTTCCAGATTCTGCCAGATCTCCAGCCGCCTCTTCCTGTCGGCCTTCGCGTTTCAGCGGCCCAGTTTTAGTGAGATGCTTGCAGCGGGAGTTCGCGTCAATTCAGGATAGGTCCCAGCATTGTTCCGACGGTTCCGTCAGGCATGTTCGAGACTCCCGTGCCTAGCTGTTCCCCGGCGCGCCCCGCCGCTGTTGGTCCGCCGTCTGATCATCTCGCGGCCGCTGACTATAAGTGTTCGAGAATCTCACGTTTCGAGTCTCGCGCCTCCCCGACTGAGATCCGCAGTCGCTGTCCTGCACTCTTCTTCAGGGCGCGGTTGCATTATGTTCTTCAAGTGGCGCCTGCACTCTGCACCGACGGCGGCCCTCGCTTCGGCTGTGAGGAGCTGGGCCTGTCGCCGGCGGCCGTTTGGCCTCCTGGGGCCTCCTGCCCCTGGCCTCCTTTGGCTTGGCCTCCTACGACGTGGCCGCCCATGGCTCTCCTTGGTCGGTGAGGATCTGGATCTGTCTTTGGTGCTTGTCCGCCAGTGGCTGCCTGGCTTCCCATGTCGGGGTGGGGATTTGTCCACAGCCACCGCCCGGAGGATCGATCGTTGGGTCACATCGGCAGGCGGTGCATATCGATACATTTGGGTCCTGGGGGCCCAGTATCTGCGTGTCCACCCTCTTCCGAGGTCCCAGAAGGTCGATCCCCCAGGCGTTGTTTACGGATAGATCCCCACATCGCACCCGCGGCCTTGCCTGCCGTGGCCTCCCATGGCTTGACCTATGATGGCCTTCCCCTCCCGTGTCCTGGTAGCGAGTCTACCCGATGCCTCACACGAGTTCCACGGTCTTCTTGCATCAGCTGGTCGGGGTATCCACGCGCTGGCACCATCAACAGTCGAGACGCTGAAATCAGAGCCACCTCGTGTTCAGGAGGGGCTCGGGCTTTCGGGCCGTTCCTCAGATCCAGGGCGGGGATCCTGGCTCGTGGCCGAGGCTCGCCGTGTCCAGAAAGGCCCCCTCGTTCCCTATTCGGCGTTCCTTGTGGTGACTAGCACGATGGCTGTACCTTCTATCCGAGGCTCGTGGTCGCTTGCGGTCGCGCCAGAGACGGCGCTGTGGACGGAGCCGATGCTGCTGGCCGCTCCGCCTCGGGGCGGCCCTCTCGGGTGGCTGCACGCGCTGGTCGGGCATTCGGACAGTTAGTCGGTCCGTCGCTCGGTCCTTCGCAGACGTTGCACTGGTCGCAGCCAAGACGCCGGAAGGAGGACCGCTCTGGGCTCCAGAGTCGACTAGACGTAAGAGTGACCTTTCGCTGGAGTGATCTTTTGGTGCGGGCCCAAGTTGGTCCCCCGAACGCGAGGCGGCAGTGGCGCCTTCTTGCGTGCTCGTGTTTGGCCCCGCGCGGCCTCCAAGAGGCCGCGCACAAGAGGTCACCCTCACCCAGGGTCACTCTTGCATGTACGGTCGAGCATCTGATTAAGACACTTCCTCTCGAGAGGCTGGGCCAGCGTTTCTTGGCCAACTTGCCGGAAAGCTGGCTCAGTTTCTTGAACGCGTTCGCCCCTCCAGCGTTGACACAATGACCTGGCCGTGTTTGTCTTGAGACATGTCCGGGGAACTGGCCCAGGTCTCTCAAGTGATGATTTTCTGGATCGTATTTTCTGCTGCAGTCGACGGAAGGGGCTCCGGTTGTCGGGGGCGGGCGTCCCAGCCTGTGGCCGAGGCTCGCCGTGGCCAGGGGAGGCCCCTGGGTGCCTTCGTCGGCGTCCCCCGCGCTGGCGCGGTGGCCGTACACCACCGCCGTGCTGCGCCGTGGCCGTGCACGGTGGTGGCGCATAAGTGGCAGGCTCGCGTCGCGTCAACGCGGTAGTGACCCCACCGCGGGCGCTGCACGTGTCGGGCGCTGCCAGTGGCCCGGGGCCACATGCGAACTCTACCCCTACCCCACACGGTTTTTTTGAGGGGAAGGGTGGGTTTCACTTTGCTCGGGAGCTCCCGAACGAAGTGAACCCCACCCTCCCCCTCAGAGATCGTGGGGGGTAGGGGTAGAGTTCGCATGTGGCCCCCTACACCAGGCGATGTGCGCCACCGTCGGGAGCTTTGAGACGGGGTCAGTGCAAACGGGGGTCAGCCAGAGCGCCGGATCTTGCGGGATCCTGGAAGGCCAGGGTTGCGTTTGACCTGGTGTCGTGCAGGAGCCTGGGGGATCCTGCAAAGCCTGGCTGACCTGGGTTTGCATTGACCAGGGTCGGTATGAGCCCGACATCGGAGAGCTGCCATTGATGGAGGTTGGACGATCCGCTCAGTGTCAGAAGCCAATGTGCAAGTCGTCACGATACGAACCTGCCCTAGGTGCCTTCTGCGTAAGTCAGTCAGCCAGTAAGACAGTCAGTGAGTTAGCCAATCCAGGCCTCCCAAACGGGATCGCAGTAGATGGGTTCGGAGGATCGCGCCGCATCGCCGATGCGTCGGCGACGCGGCTCGGTTTGTAGCCCGATTTTCTCTCCGCCGACCTCGCCGATGCGCATCGTCGACCTCGCCGATGCATTGCCGATGCATCGCCGATCCCTCGGCGACGCGGTGGGAGTCTCCGACCCCATCTACGCCAGTCTCAGTTGAGCGACGGAAGAAGCGAGGTCGACTACGCCGGCGTTCGCGCGTAAGCCACCGCGTAGCATAAGAGCCGTTGACTTTCGTCGCGCATTTGGGTCGCCTTTGGTCAGGCGGTCGGTCGCTCGCTCGCGCTCGCCCCTGCGAGCACTGTGGCTCCCCGCGCGGGGAGGTCGTTGGGGATTTCGAGGTCACCGCGCGGTCCGTCACCGCACCGTTTCGGGACCCACACGGCAGGCAGGCAGTCGGCCGCTCGCCCGCGCTCGCCCTTGCGACCGCCGCGGCTCCCCGCAGGCCCCCGCGCTCGGCGGGCGGCAGCGGCGCCGGAGCAGAGGCCGGGGGCCTCGCCGGCGCGCTGCGGCCATCGGGCCGGCCTCGGATCGGATCCGGTGCTCGGTATCGTCGTCGTCGTCGTCGTCGTCGTCGTCGTCGTCGTCGTCGCGGGGTTTCTTCTGGGCCTCCAGAGGTCCTCGTGGCCGCGGCCGGGCGTGCCTCGGGCAGCCGGCCAGGGTGGCCCCGGCCGGGCGCGCCTCGGAGTTTTGGGTCTCGGAGCTTGGGTCCAGCGCGCGGAAGGCGCTGAGGCGACGACGGCGACGACAACGACGACGACGACGAGAACGACGACGAGGACGAGGACGAGGACGAGAACGAGGACGAGGATGAGGACGATGACGACGACGACGACGACGAGGACGAGGACGGGGACGAGGATGCCGACGACGAGGACGACGAGGACGACGAGGACGACGAGATCGACGAGGACGACGACGAGGACGAGGACGAGGACGAGGACGAGGACGAGGAGGAGGACGACGACGACGAGGACGGCGACGACGTCGACGACGACGAGGACGACGAGGACGACGACGACGACGACGAGGACGAGGACGAGGACGACGACGAGGACGAGGACGAGGGCGAGGACGACGACGCTGTGTCCCATTCGCCCCTAAAAGTCCTACAGTCGGTCCCCGTGGGACGTAGCCTCCAGTGCCCGCCGAGGTTGTCTGGGTCAGGAGGCGCCGATTCCTTCCTTTGAAGGCCACCCCCTCGCGCCAACCGTTCTGGGCGCGCCGCCAGCTTCGGTTGTGTGCCACCAGAAGGTGATGGCGGAAGTGAGAGGCATGGGGAGGAGACTGCCGTCAAAAGCTGGCCCTGGTCCCATGTGGCTATCCGTCCGGCACCAGCTCATCCCGAGCTGCCGTTTGGCGGCTTTGCACGGGCCTGGGAAGGGGGGCCTGGGAGGCGCCATTCCCCCCAAATGACCCCCACTTTCCCTCATGTAGCGAGGCCAGGACGAGGACCAATTCAGGTGAGGATGAATCGAGAATCTCCGAGATCCAGCGGCTCTTGAGGATGTATCAGACGCCGCGGCCTTCTCAGAGCGTTCCAGAACGCTCTGAGAGCGTTCCGGAACGCTCTGGAACGGATTGATCCTCGTCCTGGCCTCGTCCAAAGGAGGGCAGCCTTCTGACGGGGCGGGTGGCTGCCCAGACGCCCTCATGCCTTGCACGCAGTTCGAAAAGCACAAGCACACATTTTCGGAGGCCCGCGTGGATCTCTTGGATCCGCGCTGGACCCTTCCTGCCTGGCGCGCGGAGCGCGCCAGGGGCGGCGCCGCCGGCGCGGACTTCCGAATCCTTCTGCTCGTGCAACTGTTGCATCTTTTGTAGGAGCCCTCGTGCCCTATACGAATTCTTAGTAGAGGCCTCCAGTCCCTTCCGAGAAGCACCCCCTGCCTTCTCAGAAGGCCGCCCCCCTCGCCCCACCCGCTCTCTGCGCACGTCGACTGCTCGAGGGTGCGATGCCGGTCCGACGCCCCTCTGGTGCTCGGAGCGCGATCCGACGCGATCTGCGGGTGCCAGTCTTCGTTTCCAGCTCGCTTCTGGGTGGGGCGGCCCTTTCGACGCTTTCTCTCTCCGGCGTGGCAGCGTCCGCAGGCGACAGCCCACCCGAGGCAAGAAAGGCCCTGAATTTGTCCTTCGGGGCCGGGGTGGAGGGGGGCCTCGCAGGTGCCCCATCTAGAGATTGTTTTTATCCTCTCGCGCGTAACGGGCGTTACCCGGGCCAAGCCCCCCCCCCGCAACGGGAATGATCGTACGTCGGAAGGGGGTCCTGGATCCCCCCCATTTGCTGGTGCTCGCGCGCATACTACGGCGATCGCACGCAGCGCACCCCCGCTCCGACGTGCCCCACCCCGCCCAAGCGTTATTCCGGCCCCCCCACCCCCTGGTAACGATTGTTACCCTGGCGGCCTGAGCAGGACTTCGATGGAAGCCGCTGCCGCCGAGGTGGGGGGGCAGGGATCAGAGAATCAGCATGGCTTAGACGATCCATATCCCTATCCCCATCCACATCCCGAGCCCTAACGTTTTACCACCCCAGTTGGGCATATACCCTTCGAAACCCGAAGGAAACAGCCTACATCTGCATCTAGGGGGGTAAATCGGCCAATGGGGCCAAGGCCACCCTCATGGGGATAGGGGTCGGTTAAACGATGCTCAGAGGAGGAACAGATCAGAGAGGGAGGGAGGGAGGGAGGGATGGAGGGAGGCAGGGACGGGGGAGTAGGAGGAGAGGCGGGAGGAGGGGGAGGAGGAGGAGGAGGAGGAGGAGGAGGGAGGGAGGGAGGGAGGGAGGGCCGCGGTTGGATTCGCCTCGAAGTTCTGGTCAGGCCAGAACAGAACAGAAGTGCCATACGCCGGGGCGCGTGGGCAGGCGACAGCGCACGCCGGCTGCCGCTTTGCGGGATTGACGGCCTGCTAACGAGCACTCTTGAATTAAATCTGGCCATTGTGCAGCAGGAGGAGGGGGAAGAGGAAGAGACGATACAAGCTTTACCACAAACTTTCGCCAGGCTGCGGGCTCGCGACTGCTTTGCATTGCGGCCTCCTTGGAAGTGGAGTGCGGACCGATCGCCTTCATTCGGCACTTTGCCCATTCGTTCCTCGGCCGCCCGATAGCCCGAGCGCAAGCGTCTGTGGCTGGTTGCACGCATCCGTCCTGAAACGTTAGGCGCCGCAGCATATTCGAATTGCTAGCCCTGCCGATTTTCCGAACCACTGAAGCTGATGTTTCAGGAGGTTCGTCGTGTACGGCTCTTGATTTGCTCGCATCAGCATTTCTCGTTTGGGAACTTTGGAGACGTACGCAGACGGGATGTGCAAGATGCAGCGGGGGCACCTGGCTTGAAAACCAGCTCATTTTCGACGTCCTGCCTTGCTAATCCAAGCCGAATTCAGATAACACCTATACGACCACCCTTCTGGTGATAAGGAGGTTCGGGGGGGGGGGGAGGAACCAACTTCTCACTCGATCGGTCTCACTATCGATCTCACTATCGATCTCACTATCGGTCTCGCTCGATCGATCTCACTCGATCGGTCTCACAATCGATCTCCCTCGATCTATTTCATTAGATCGATATCACAATCGATCTGACTATCGATCTCACAGTCGATCTCACTATCGATCTCATTATCGATCTCACCACCGATCTCACATTCGGTCTCACTATCGATCTCGCTATCGATATCATAATCGATCTCACATCCACGTCATCATCATCATCATCAACATCATCGTCATCAACGTTATCTACATTCTCATCATCATCGTAATCATCATCATCGGGACACCATCATCATCACCTCATCACCATCATCATCGACATCTTCATCATCATCATCATCATTATCATCATCATCGGGGCACCATCATCGTCACCATTAGCATCATCAACATCATCATCATCGAACACCACCATCATCATCGGAACACCACCATCATCATCACCATCTCATCATCATCATGAACAATATCATCAACATCATCATCACCGGGACACCACCATCATCATCAGCAACATCATCATCAACATCATCAGCATCATCGGGACACCATCATCATCGTCACCATCATCATCATCACCATCATCATCATCATCATCATCATCATCGGAACACCATCATCATCAACATCAGCATCATCATCATCACCATCATCGGGCCACCATCATCAAAACCATCATCGTCATCTCATCTTCATCATGAACATCGTCATATTCATCATCATCGGGACACCATCATCGTCATCATCATCAACATCATCATCATCATCGGGACACCACCATCATCATCAGCATCATCATCAACCTCCTCATCATCATCATCGGGACACCATCATCATCATCTCCATCGGGACACCATCATCATCAGCAACATCATCATCATCATCAACATTATCAACATCGGGACACCATCATCATCACCACCTCATCATCATCATCATCATCATCAACATTGTCAACATCATCATCATCATCATCATCATCATCATCATCATCATCCGCGGGACACCATCAGCATCACCACCATAACCATCACCATCATCATCAACATCATCATCATCATCATCATCATCATCAGGACACGGACGGGACACCGGCGGGACACCGCGGGCCACCGGCCCCCCGAGAGGAATCATTTGGTCCGGCCGCGCCTCAGCCAGAGGCGGGACATCGGCGGGACACCGCGGGCCACCGGCCCCCGGAAAGGAATCATTTGGTCCGGCCGCGTCTCAGCCGGAGGAGACTTTTTTCTCGCCCGCCCACGCAGTTTCGCCTCGCCCGCACGCACGGCACGCACGAACACGAAACCGAAACCGATTTCCCGATAGGGGGGCTCTCCGTTCCACTTCGATCTCACCCCCTCACCTCCGACATGCCCTTGCTCGTGACAAGAGATTGGGCAACTTGAAGTTTTCTGGCTTTCTCAATAGCTTTGTGTTTCACGCGCGCCTGTATCTGCAAAGCTCTCTCCAAGCTGCCCCCAATCTTTTGCTTAATTCTCCAGACAGCCGGCCAGAGCTCGAGATTGTTGCCCCAAGATGCACAATTTATTCTTTTGCTGGAATTGGTTCGCCCTGTGGTGTCGCAAGGCTCACATCGCAGCGAACAGGCATGAACTGGAACTTGTCTCAGCGCAATTCCATGTCGACCCGGGACCCTGCTACTCTTATTTCTCCCAAGAGCGATTGTAGATGAACTTGGTCACGCCCAACGAGCAGCGTGTCGTCGGCATACAGTAATACAGCCAATGTTTCTGATCGCGAAGCCTCGCGGGTACCAGGATCTGCATGGCGCTCGGCGTCTCGCAAAACCACTGCACAACCCATCGTCAAAAACTGGTCAGAGTGGGGCCCAGGAAAGGTCGGGGAAGTAACTAGAGTCATGGTGCTGCCATCTTGTACGCTGGGTCAAGAACGCATGGGCTTTTCTGGCCACGGCGAGCTTCAGCCACGAAGAGGTTCGACGATCTAGATTTAAGGACCAGCCTGAAAACAAGCGCTCCTTCTGAGCCCCAAGTGGTCTGTCTTGAGCCCGTAGAGCGGGAGTCACGGCGGGCCCCCAGGGGGAAGCTTGCACGCAGATTTGGCAATCAGTGGGTGTTAGGGATACAACCCCGACGAGGGTCGGTACCTATCGTTGCAATGTTTTCTTGGGGGCGTAGATTTGCGCCCCTTGGGGGTTTAGGTGGGCTTGGAGGCCAGCGAAGGGTCTTTTGGGGTCAATTGCACCACGTGCGTGAGGGGTGCGCCGAAGTGAGACTCCAAGGAGCCGCCTCTGGAGCCAGCTGAGCGCCCAACATTAACGAAGTGCGTGAGGGGTGTGCCGAACTGATGTTCCCATGAAAGTGGCAAGGCAATTCACTTGAATTTTTACGGTTCCCATGAACCTCGATGCCCTAATCATGGGCTTGTTGTTATATATGTATATATATATATATAACATGTCCCAGGAGCTCGAGAGCGCCGATCATTGTTATGTTCACGTGTCCCAGGAGTGTGTGGGGCAGGACGTGCGCAAGAGGTGTACAGAACTGAGCTCTTCCTGGCCCTCGGAGCGCAGATCACTCGTACTTTACGTTTCCTAGTTGAGAGTGAAGCAGGATTGTTTGAGGGGTGTGCCGAAATGGCAGCGTCGTAGCCATCAAGGACACGATCACTAGTAGTTTTGCGCGTGACAGGGTAAAGTCAGAGAGGAAATGCTTGAGAGGTGCGCCGAAACTTGACTTTCGCAGTCCTGAGGGCGCTTCTCACTCGTGGTTTTACGGAGCTGTCACCCGCGTGGGCCTTGCGCTGGGAGCACGTTTCGCCTCTATTTTTGCGTGCCCCCGCGAGAATTAAGGGAATCGGTCATCTTGAGGCGGGCGTCATGCGCGAAGCCGCTCCTAACATGCCTTTCTGCATGCTTCTCACTCTGCTCCATCATCTTCCATCTTGTCATCTTCTTTCGACGTCTGACACGGCGAGGGCCCGCAGGGACCCGGCGAAGTTTGCCCGCAGATCGGGAGACACGGCGGGGCCTTCAGGGAGAAGTTTGCACGCAGATTTTGCATTAGTGGGTGTTGAGAATGCTGCCTCGACGAGGGTTGGCAACAATCGTTAGGGGGGGAATGTTCACAGCGCCCTCCGAGGCAGTTTGTCGAGGATGTCTCGAGCGAAACGGTCATAGTTGAGACTCGTAGTCTCTTCCGAGGCCTTGTTTGTCAAGGATGTCCATCGCAAAATTGTGACTCTATAGGCTTACGCCACATCCGCCGACCCCTCTATAAACTACTGCGCCTCCAGGACTGCATTCCACGAGGCTTGTCCGAATCATGACACGGCGCTCGACATCGTTCCTGTTGCCTCGTTGCTGTTATGGTATTTTTAGGGACCCACGCTCTGGGATGTCCGTTGGGATCTCGTGGCGAGGATTCTCGCGGGCCTCTTCGAGGCAGTTTCGAAGAGTCTTGGGGGCCGTTTTGGGGCTTCTTTTGGGCCTCTTGGGGGGTCTTTGGGGCCTCTTGGGTGCCTCATGAGGGCCTCTTGGGGCCGCTTGGGGGCCTCTTGGGTCCTCCGGAGAGCTTCGTTGGGCGGAGCGCTGGAATTCGCTGTTCGTGGTCCCTCTCTTGGGCCCTTCTTGGGGCCGTCGAGGGCGCCTCTTGGGCCACGTTGGAGTTCTTTTCGGTTGTCTTTGGGGCCTCCTGGGAGCCTCGTGGGCCGTCTTGGGGTGGTCCTGGGGGCCTCGTGGACGGCTTTCAACGCCGTGAAGGCTAACAAGTTGGATATGCTGCAATTGCACGTTTTCTGAAGGAAATTTCGAGATTTTGGTTTCTTGGGGGTTTCTTGGGAGGCCTCTTGGAGGCTTCGTGGGTTGTCTTGGCGGCGTCTTGGGCCGTTTTGAGCTCATCTTGGGCGTCTTGGAACGATCTTTCGGCGACGTTGGGTTCTCGTGGACCGTCTTGGCGGCTTGGGAGGTGTCAAGTGTTGTCGTGCAGCTCAAGAGGGAGCACAGGGAGCCCAGACCGCCCCGGGTGAGTTCGGTCCGGGGCCACCAGGGGCCGGGGGGGGTCAAAATCCTGGTTTGGGGTCCCTGGGGGGGATTATGGGGGGGGAACAATTTCACACGCCTGGAGACCCACAAGGGGTCGGCGGATTTTTGAGATTCAGAGTCCTCTCCAACGCTGAGTTGTCGAGGATGTCCTGAGCGAAACGGCAGTTCTTGAGATTCGGAGTCCCGTACGAAACCGATGTGTTGAGGGTGCCCCAATCGAACCTGCCATTTGAGACCATCGGAGCGCGTGTCACTCGTGGTACGCGTCCCAGGAGCTGTGCCGCGCGTGTGCCTCGCGCGGGGAGCAAGTTTTATTCATATTTTTCCACATCCTAAGTGGGATTTTTGTTCCCCACATCCTAAGTGGGGTTCTTGTTTTCTCTGGACACCCCGCGCAGTCCTCCCACACCCTCTCCTCTTCACATCCACTCCTCCTGTCATCATCATCATCACCATCATCATCAATCATCATCATCAACAACATCATCACCATCAATCATCATCCTTTTCATCATCATTACCATCATCACTACCACCATTCTATCAGTACCATCAAGCCCCATCGTCGTCCACTCGCTCGCTCACACTCACTCGGTCGCCCTCGTTCACTCATAACTTACTCACTCTGCGCGAGAGACCGTGATGACGTTCTCTTTTGATGACGGTCTCCCTGGCTTCTTCTCATTTACACACCCACACACTCACATCACCATCGCACCCTCATTCGATCACTCTCATTCACGCATAACTTACTCACTCTCCCGCTGCTCACTCACTTCTCCGGCGTGGCTCTCTCACGAACTCAAGCATTCACACACCATCATCACCACCTGCCTCATCCTCATCACCATCACTCACATCAACAGAATCCTCCTCTTCTTCTTCTTCTTCATCATCATCACTTGCCTGTGTGTCGTCTCGGGCGGGAGCTTCGTCTGTGAGTGAATTGCGAGGAAGTCTCAGGCGGGAACACCCTCTCTATAGGGCCCGCGCTTCATGTTAGTAATCCGAGCGGGCCATTGGAACCTTGTAACCGTCGACACTTTTGGGCTCGTGAGGCCTGAATATGGAGGAAGTATAGGGCGGGAGCCTTGTCTGTGAGTGAATTGCGAGTAAGCCTCAGGCGGGAGCCCCCTCCTTATGCGGCCGTCAGCTCATGTTTATAATCCCAGCGGGCCATCGGAACCTTGTAACCGTCGTCACTTTCGGGCCCCTCAGGCCTGAATCTGAAGGAAGTATCGGGCGGGAGCTTTGTCTGTGAGTGAATTTCGCGGAAGTCTCAGGCGGGAGCCCCCTCCTTCCCTTGGAGCCCGCAGCTCATGTTTGTAATCCGAACGGGTCATCGGAGAATTTCTAATTGTTGTCATTTTTGTACCCCTGAGGCCTGAATATGGGGGAAGTCTCAGGTGGGAGCCTCGTGTGTTAGTGAGCTGCGAGGAAGTCTCAGGCGGGAGCCTCCGCCTTATGTGGCCTGCAGCTCATGTTTGTAATCCGAGCGGGTCATCGGAAAACCTGTGCCAGTCGTCAGTTTTGTGCCCCTCAGGCCTGAATATGGGGGAAATGTCATGCGGGAGCCTCGTCTGTGAGTGAATTGCGAGAAAGTCTCCGGCGGGAGTCCTTTCCTTATTGGACCCGCAGCTCATGTTGGAAATCCGAGGCGGGTCATCGGAACCTTGTAACCGTCGTCGCTTCTGGGCTCCTGTGGGTTAAGTATGGGGGAAGTTTTAGGCGGGAGCTTCGTTTGTGAGTGAATTGCGAGTAAGCCTCAGGCGGGAGCCCCTTCCATATGGGGCCCGCAGCTCATGTTTGTAATCCGAGGCGGGCTATCCTCAAATTTATAACTGTTGTCACTTTTGGGCCCCTGAGGCTTGAATTTGGAGGAAGTATCAGGCAGGAGTTTCGTCTGTGAGTGACTTGCGAGGAAGTCTCCGGCGGGAGCCCCTTCCTATTGGGCCCGGGGCTCATGTTCGAAGTCCGAGGCGGGTCATCGGAACCCTGTAAGTGTGTAAGTAGCGAGGCGGAGAATGACGCAGATGAGACAGTAAGGACGCTTCAACAATCACGAGGGCGACGATGAGGGTCATTTCCAGATTAGCCGAAGGGATTCTCATGTGGGGTCCAACCGTCGGTGTAATCATATCTGGACACCCAGCGCAGTCCTCCTCCTCTCCCCCTCTCCTCCTCGCAAAGTTTATCATCATCATCAACCCATCACTACTCATCATCACCCACCATCACCATCGCTGTCATCACGCATTCATCATTATTACCAGCCCATCGTGATCATCGGCCAAGAGGGTGCCTCGTATGTGAGTGAATTGCGAGGAAGTCTTAGGCGGGAGCCCCCTCGTTATGGTGTCCGTACTTCGTGTTGGTAATCCGAGCGGGCCGTTGGAATCCTGGGGTTGTCGTCAGTTTTGGGCTCTTCAGGCTTGAATCTTGAGGACGTATCAGGCGGGAACTTCGTGTGTGAATGAATTGCGGGGAAGTCTCAGGCCTGCACCCCCTTCCCGACGGGGTCCGCATTTATGTTGGTAATCCGAGCGGGTCGTCGGAACTGTGTAACCGTCGTCACTTTTGAGTTCCCCAGGCCTGAATCTTGAGGACGTATCAGGCGGGAGCCTCGTCTGTGAGTGACCTGCGAGGAACTCTCAGGCTGGAGCCCCCTGCCTATGGAGTCCGCAGCTCATGTTGGTAATCCGAGCGGGTCATCGGCATCCTGTCGTCATTTTTTGGCCCCTGCGGCTTGAATCTTGAGGAAGTGTCAGGCGGGAGCCTCGCCTGTGAGTGGATTGCGA
>CAUYUJ010018147.1:148836-213098 GCA_963575745.1 Prorocentrum cordatum
GGAGGAGGAGGAGGAGGAGGAGGAGGAGGAGAACAACGAAAATGAAACTGATCACCTGAACAATGAGGGCGAGCAGGAGGAGGAGCAGGCGGAGGACGGGGAAAACAAGGAGGATAAAGAGGAGTCGCAAGAGAGGGCGAGACGGGGGGCTTCAGCCAGGGCGAAGAGGAAAGAACGAACGGCAATGCCAATCAACTCTCATGTGGGGTCCTACCGTCGGGGTAATTCTACGTGTCCCCAACAAAAGTAAGGTTAACATGAACGGACGACCCCCCTTCTTAGCATGCTGTATGTATGGCTGTCACGCCCATCCACCATCCACCATCTCATCATCTACCCGACGAGCCACCAGCACGGCGTGGGCCCGCAGGGGGTTGTGGACAACAAATATTGTTGGCAGGCTTGTTGGGGTCTTTTGGGGTGCCTCTCGGGGGCCTCGTGGCGGCATTTTGGGGTCTCTTGGGGCCTATCGGGGCATCTTAAGGGCCTCTGGGCCCTTGGGCTTGCTGGCGGTCTCGGGGGTCATCTTCGGTGGACCTGCTTTCAGCGTCTTGATTGCAGCGGTATCGGATTTGTTGGCTTTCCCCCTAAAGGGCCTTTCGAGGTGGGCCCGCAGGTCGTCCCGAGGTGTCCCCACCGAGGAGGCCCTGCAGGGAGGCTCCCGGGGGAGGCCTCCGAGAGGGCGCACGTTGACAGGGAGCCGTAGGCGGCCCCGATCCTGGACTCAGGATTGGTGTCTGCGCCACCCCGGCCAAGCCAGGAGTGCCCAGACGTGCCCGCCTCGGAGAGAAGTCACGACAGGAGCTGTTCTGCGGCTTCTGAGGGCCCCCACCAGGCCTTGGGACCGTCAGGAACGATTCGGGATGAAAAGCTGGTCCCTGGGGAGGGGTCCAGACCTCCTGAATCAAATCGCGACGTTGGGGGTCTGGGAGGGCGTATGCCCAGACCCTTGACGTCATGATCTTCTCACAGCCTGGACCCCGGGAGGTCTCGGCCCATTCCCTGGGACCAGCTCTTCATCCCCAGTCGTTCTTTGACGGTCCCAGGGCCCGGCGAGGGCCACCAGAGGCCGAAAACAGCTCAAAGCTGTCCGCTGTGATTTGTTCACTGCGCGAGCATGTCCGGTACGCCGATCCTGGGCCCAGGATGGACCCGGCCAGGATCTGAGAGTTGTTCGGGCGACGTCCCCCGGCATCTTGGCGGTGCGGTGCTCTTCACCTCCACAGCAGCGGGCCTCCCCGATCGGGCCCATGCCCTGTGGCAGCTCCTGGGAGGTTGGAATGCGTAATCGGCGCTGGTGTGTCCGTGGTCGAGAACTGGCCCAATCTGGCACAGTCCTGCTCAATCCGGCCTAATCCTGTCCAGTCTGGCTCAATCTCGGGCTCAGTCCAGCCCAATCTGGGATAAGTGATGGCCCCTCAATCGGACTTATACCCTGGTGGCGCCCACAAGGAGGTGGCGCGGGGGAGGGGGCGGCGGGCTTCTAAAGTGGCAAGAGGTGCTTCTAAGAAGTCTCCTTACCAAGAAGGCCCCTGCCTTCTAAGAAGCCCCTCCGCATTCTTAGAAGCCCCTCCCCCTCGCGCCACCCCCTTGTGGGCGCCGCCAAATGATATCCCTGAATGGTTCTGCGGGTGTGGCGTGGTGAACACCCGGCCACCTTCGGCATAACCGGGCCTGACATCCGTTCATCGTTCTCACGACGACCTCCCAGGAGCTGCTTCCTAGAGCCTGCCGAGGCCGCGAGGCCGCCCGCGTCGCCGCCGCGGCAGCGGCCGCCGGCGAGCTGGCCCAGCCCCGAGGCCGCCTCGCTGGATGCCGCCTCGACGGCCACGTCGAGCCCCAGCCGGCCCCCCGCCGCATGCGTGGGCTGCCCGCGGCCCGGCACCGCAGCGGCCGCGGTGCGCCGCCCCTCCCTCAGCACGATGAAACCAAAGAGCTCTCAAGCTGTGGATGCGCGATTTTTGCAATACTGCCTGACTCGAACTCATGGGAATGGTGCCCCAACTAGCTTCGAGGCTGGGCGGCTACGGAAGCGCAAAACATGCATGCGTGCACATGTGCAATCTTGCAGCAAATC
This sequence comes from Prorocentrum cordatum, assembly GCA_963575745.1. Lineage (NCBI taxonomy): Eukaryota > Dinophyceae > Prorocentrales > Prorocentraceae > Prorocentrum > Prorocentrum cordatum. Next base: position 150,914 of record CAUYUJ010018147.1, read on the forward strand.
AGGCGGGGAATTATCGCAATCATGCGCTGCACTGGCACGGCACGATGCAGCCAGCCCCCCGCCGGCTGCGTGGGCTGCCCGCGGCCCGGCACCGCAGCGGCCGCGGTGCGCCGCCCCTCCCTTCCCTCTAGGCCTCCTAGGTGGGGTCGGAGTAGATGGGGTCGGAGGATCGCCCCGCATCGCCGATGCATCGGCGATACGTCTCGATGCGGAGCCCGACTTTCTCCACGTCGGCGTCGCCGATACACCGCCGACTTCGGCGATGCATTTGCGATACATCGCCGATGCATTGCCGATGCATTGGCGATGCGGCGCGATCCTCCGACCCCGTCGACTCCGACCCATCTGGGAGGCCTCTATTCCCTCAGCACCAGACCCCCCCCCCAGTCATGAAGCAATCGCGCCGGGAGGTTTTTCGCTACTTTCGGCTTCTGATGGCCCTTCCCGGCCCTCGGGACCGCCAGAAACGACTCGGGACGAAAAACCGTCTCTGGGAATGGGTCGAGGCTTCTCGGGCTCGACGTCAGGCACCAAATCATGACGTCGGGGGTCTCGGGGTCCGGGCGTGGCAATTCCTTCACAACGGGCAACGGGCGTTCTCGCCCGGCCTCGCGCTCCAGGACCATCACGGATCGATCCGGCTCGAAAAGTGGTGCAGAAAGACAGGGTCTAGGTAGGGCTTCGGTCGTGACTTTTTTTGGGCGGCCTTGCAATTTTTTCGCAGCGTCGGGTTTCCGGGCTGCGCGCCCGCTGTGCCGCCCTCTTCGGTCGGAGGGCGGATCGGCTGTTTGCTCCTGCGCACCGGTCCTGTAAGCCGCCCCCGCCGATGTCTCTGTCGCCGACGTCGCCGCCGCCGCCGTCGCCGCCGCCGCCGCCGTCGCTCGTAAGATTGGCGTCTGCATCTGGGGCCAGGAGCATGTCCACCATACGATGTCATGCTTGTCCACCACTTAGTGACAAATGGCCGCCCAAGCACAGTGTATGTATACATATATATTTGTATAATGTATGTATGTATGCATGCATGCGTGAGGCACCTTCGGCATGCACATCTCCCAGCTGGGACGTTCGTGGGCTCTCGCCAGCTCTACTCGGGCAATAGCTGCCAATTGGTGGAGATGACGGCCCCGTCCGCCTTCGTCTCGGTGTGGCATCTCTGCGAGGAGGCCGTTTTTATCAAACCGGAGCTGGTCACCATTCGCACTGCAGTGCGACCCGACGACTGGCGGCTCTTTCTGGACGAGATGCTCGCGCAGGACGTGGCCAACTGCGTCTTGAAGATCCGCGATCGCCCGTCGAGGCGGGGAGGGCGCCCGTGGGTCACTCCGACTGCGACTCCGCAGCACTTGGATTCGATCCGACGGGCCAGAGGCGGGGGGGGGGCGCACCCCGGGGAAAGCAGACATCTACGGCGTCCACGTGGACTTTGGCGGGAAGCCTTGGCCATGACCCGGCGCATGTGGCCAGGCGCCTGATGGACATGATCCGCGACAAGACTGGAATTGCATTGCGGGAGGCTGGAAGGGAGGAGGTTGCGGGCGGGGGGACGTGGCTCCGTCTCGCGGATCGTGACCCTGCTGCCCATCCAGGCAGGCTGCAGCTACGCTTGGACTCGCTGGACGACGCGAACCGGATCGGGCTGTGCAGCTGGGGCCAGGCCTCATCACCGTGAACCTGACGAATGACGAGCTGGAGGCGCAGCAGGGAAACGTCAGACGGGGACGGGGGGGCCGGGGCCTCGCCCCCGTGGCCACAGCCCCAAAATGGCCGGGCTCCCAGCCAGCGCATGGCTTGAGACCAGATATTTTTCCAATTGAGGTCACAACCAGATTCGGGCTACGATATTGGGCGATCGATCTCGGCTTGCATGGCCGCCGTGTTGTCCATGGCGATGTTCCTCTCTGTCTCTAGCCTGGTGCTCCGCAGCTTTTGCGTGCACGTTTAGTTCATCTTCGTTGTGATCCTCGTCTGCCTCTTGATCCACCTCTTCTGCCCGACCTTCTCTGGCATGGCGCTTCTGTGCCCTGGCCTCCTTCCGTACCACCGGCAGGGCCCGCGCCCTGGCTTCGCAGAGCACGACGGGTTCTTCCACCGCCCCCTCGCGAGGCAGGCAGTCCACCACCGAGCGGGCCCGAAGATCAGCAGCCTCTGGGTCGTGGACTCGTGTTGGCGTCTTTCACCGGGGAGATGCACGGTGCCGCCTGGAACGCACGGGCGCTGCTTGCACGGAGGCGCTGCAAGCACATGGCGACATATAGCTACGTCAGACGCCTGGCTCGGACGAGGGACTTTGCTGCCCTCTCGGAGACGCACGGCCTCGAGGGCGAAGGTATGGCATGGGATTGCACGAGGGACTGTTCAGCTTCGTTTGCTCCGGGGACATCTGGGGGAGGCGGCGTGGGCCTTGTCGTCAAGAAATCGTTCTTGCAGCACTTCGGCCCGGCGCTCACGCGGTGGCATATTTTTGTTCCAGGGCGAGCTGCGGTACTTCGCCTTGGTGGCCCTGCAGGCGCACTGGACATCTACGCCGTTTATTTTGCTACATCCAGCGCGTCTGGACCACTGCGGCCGCGCGACGATCCGCAGCAACACCCAAAGGCAGACGAGGAGCAAGCGAGGCGGCAACGCAGAGACATGCGATGCAGCCTGGCTGCGGCAATGGCGCCGGCAGGTCGTGCTCTATCCGTGCTGTTGGGAGACTTCAATCAGGGCTCAGGTGTCCGCGATCGCTTCGCGAAGGCGAGGCCGACGGGGCGCAGCGGACGAATCCCATTTCCCAATCAGTTTTGGCCCGGCCAATCGAGCTTCATGAACTGTGGCAGCCAGCAATGACGCAGGGCAACGCGGCCGGGCGATCTCGCCTTGACCGCGTGTGTTGGAACCAGGTGATATGCGAGCAACTGGACAGACACATTTTCTGCACTTCCCTGAAATGGGTTCCACATGTATCGGCGCACGGGGCAGTGGCCTTTGGGGGGCGCGCGCCCACCCGCGCGCGCGATGAAGTGCGACCTACTGCAGCGCCGCTGCTCCGTGAGCCTGCTTGGGCCAGCCGGCTCGCAGCTGAGTTTCAGGAGCGCCTGGCCGCGGACAGCAGTACACATTGCTGTTTGCAGCTCCTGATGTGGTTGAAGGTTGCTATTCGCGCAGCGTCCGACCGCGCGCCCGCTGAAAGACCGCGACGAGTCCACAAAGACATCGCAGCGGAGGACAAGGTGGGCTACACTATGCGGTTTGTGCTTGCGGCGGAGGACGGCCGCGCTGGGGTGATGCGCAGTTATCTGCTGCGCTACCCCCACTTGGCCTCGCTGGCAGCGGACCCAGTGGGACTGGTGTGTGTTCGCGGCGCCGGTCTCCACGCATATCGACGCGACGCGGCGGAGCTGGCGAGGGAGGCGGCCATCGGCCAGATGGAAGTTTTGCACGGCGGAGTGGGAGGCTGCGGATCGGAACGCGACATTCGGAGGGAGTGCCTTTTCCAGACTATCTGCCGTCTTTCGCTTGGGCGTTGCGCAGCAGTGCCAGCGGTGCGCAACCTGCGCGGCGAGGTCGCGATGGGCCCGGAGGAGATGGCGGCCGCGCGCCGCGCGCACTGGTCATCCGTGTTCGCCGCCTGCCAAGTGGATCGCATTTGCTGCGTCAGTGGCTGCGGGAGGACGTGTCTTCGGACGGGCTGCCGCAACCTGACGGCGAGGAGTGGCGCCCGCGGCGTTCATGCGCGCGGGCGGTGGAGTCCTCTCCAGATTCGTCCCAGGGACCAGACGGCATCCCCTTCTTAGCCTGGCGTCAACTCGGCCCCCTTGCGGTCGACGTGCTCCGCTATGCTTTCCAGGGTTTAGCAGCAGGAGGCGACTGGCCAGCTCTGGGCGCTTTCCTGGAGGGGCTTTCACCAGCATGCGTTTTCAAGGGCAGCCGCATGGTGTTCCTCCCGAAGGCACCGTCGGGCACAGACGCCGAGGTGGGGGACTTCTACGACCCCGGAGACACCCGGCCGCTGAACATCGCAAACAGCGGCAATCGATTATTTGCGACCGCAGTTCGGCTCCGCATCGAACCGCGCCTCTCCGACTGGATCTCGGGGCTTCGCGGGCGGGCGCTGAGAGGCTGGCGTTGCGGTCTTCTTCGATTCCAAAGCCGCCTTCCCGAGTGTTTCTCACGCTTTCCCGCAGGAGTCTGTGGGCGCGATCGGGTTGCCTGCGTGGGCGCCCAGCTTCGTTGCCACGCTCTACCGCGACAACAAGTGCGTCGTGGTCGCCGGCAGTCGACAGTGCGAAGGCCTCGAGCTGCTGGCAGGCGTCCGACAGGGTCGTCCGTTGTCGCCGTTGCTGTTCTCTGCCGCCGTGGACGTTCTGTTGCGGCGCATCGCGCGACTGGTGCCCGATGCCCCCTGCCTGATACTTCCTCAAGTGTGGGTGTGAGTGCGCGGGTGAGTGAATGAGTGGGTGAGTGATTGAGGATGATGATGGTGATGATGAGGATGAGTGAGTGAGTGGGGGGGGGCAAGTGGGTGTCTGAGTGGGCGAGTGACTGATGATGCTGTTGCTGCTGCTGCTGCTGATGATGATGATGATGGCGATGAGTGTGTGCATAAGTGAATGTGCGAGCAATGGCGATTATGGTGATGATAGCGTGCGTGAGTGGGTGGGTGAGTGAGTGGGTGAGTGGATGAGTGCGAGTGATCATGGCGCGCGAGCGGTTGAGTGAGTGTGCGAAGGGAGAGGAGAGAGAAAGAGAGAGAGAGAGAGAGAGAGAGAGGAGAGAGAGAGAGAGAGAGAGAGAGAGAGAGAGAGAGAGAAAGAGAGAAAAAAACGAGAAAGAGAGAGAGAGAGAGAGAGAGAGAGAGAGACAGAGAGAGAGAGAGAGAGAGAGGGGGGGGAGGAGGAGGAGAGATCCTGCGCGGAGGGTGCGCAGAGAAAGTTAAACCCCCACTTTGGATGTGGGGAAAAAGAACCGCACTTAGGATGCGGGGAATGAGCCGCCTCTCTTGCGCAGAGCCTTATCGAAATCTCTCTGTCCACGTCCAGGCCCTAGAACGAATCCCAAGTGCTTCGCGTGGTCGTTGACCTGCGCCCCGGCTCACATAGGGAAGGCGGCGTGGAGGTGTCTGGGCACCTCAGTTCGAGCTCGCAAAAACAGCGGTACCAATATTGTCTTCGGGAGGTTCAGTCGCAGCCCCGACGCCCGCGCGAATTGCTCGAACAACTGCGCCATCATTGGGGGCGAAGTAGAGCCAGGTGGAAGAACAACTGCAATGTCGTCCGCGTAGGCGCGCACCGTGATTAGCAGTATCCCAGCGGGCGCGACGCCTGCGCCGATGGTTGGCGGATACCGAACAGGTTGTTCGCAGCGGCGCGTGGGCCCAGTTGTTCCAGGAGTCGTTTTTGCTGCAGCTTGAGGGCGCTGTGGACCACTTCGCCAGAGCCAGCGCGACGCCCGCTGACATTGAGAGGCAGCTGGCGTCGGGAGAGATGCGGCCGTTCCGACGCTGCACGGCGCTGAGAGTCCGTCGGGGGTTTCAACGCGTTGCCTGCGTGGCCATTCGCCAGACGACCGACGCGCAGCTCGAGGTCTGGGCGCGCCGCAGGCTGGAGCGCTGGGAGGTCCCACAGTTCCTGCGGATCTGCGCTCAGCAGGGCGTTCAAGTTCTACGGCCAGTCGGTCAACTACTGCCGCCCCGTGTGTGGTCTGCGGTGTGGCGAACCTTGTGGAACGGTTGGGTTACGCACCGGCGATGGCCAGACAGGCCCGGCAGCCTTAGTCGATGTGCATTCTGCGGGCCAAGCGCGGCGGACTTGATTGAGCATTGCGCGACGTGCTCATGCGTCAGGACGTTTTCGAGATCGCGGCTGGGTTTGGTACAGCCCGCGGCGGCAGCTGGCTGTCTATCGTGTTTCCTCATCTTGGACGTGCCGCCGCGCAGCATCGAAACTGCTGCCGAACGTCGCGTGCGAAAAGCACTTCGCGCAGCCGCGGTCTACAGGGTGCATTGTTTTGTGCGGCATGGGCGCGTGCGGTGGCATGTGAGGCTTTGCAGAAGTCTGTGCGCGAACTGGTGCAATGTTGAATGTTACTACTGCTACTGCAGCTGCCCCCGTATCACCGCTCACCTCAGCGGGCGAACCTTTCGCAGCCATATCTCCCTACGACGCGCGTCGCAGATTGGCCTTGCGTCTCATAGTGATCATGCTCGCCTCTGCCACGAATGCCTTTTCATTCCTGGCCGCTGTCTCTCCTCCCCCACCACCGCGGCCAATAGCAGTGCCGCGACATCTTCTAGCTCCACGGTCCTCCAGCTGTTACCCGTCTTTCCCCAGGTTCGTGTAAATACTCGGCTGCCTGGCAACTCTGGCCGGCATGGCCACGACGAACAGCAAGACGGCCACCGCCATCGCGACGGCCACGGACACTTACGCCAGCACTAACGCCGGCACATACGCCAGCACCGACACCAGCGGCGAAGCCAGCACCAATGCCCGCGCCTACGCCAACACTAACGCCGACGCCTACACCAGCACCAGCGCCAGCAAAGACGCCAACGTGAAAACCCGCGATAGCGCTGGCGCCAACACCAGCGCCTACACCAGCGTCGACGCCAGCATTGACTCCAGCACGAGCGCCGGCGCCTGCGCCAGCACCAACGCCGGCGCCCACACTAGCACCGAGGTCATCACCGACGCCAGCATCAACGCCGTCGCCTACACCAGCGCCCGCGCCAGCACCGACGTTACATGAAAGACCCCGATGGTGCCAGCGCCAACGCCAGCGCCTGCACCAGCGTCGACGCCAACATTGACGCCTGCACGAACGCCAGCGCCTGCGGCGGTACCAACACCAGCGCCTACACAAGCACCGATGTCATCGCCGACGCCAGCTCGAGCTACGACGCGTATATCAGCACCGACGCCAGCACCGACGCCAGCATGAACGCCTGCGATGACGCTGGCACCAACGCCAGCGCTTACACCAGCTTGGATGCCATCACCGTCGCCAGCACCAACGCCGACGCCTACATAAGCACCGTCGCCAGCATTGGCGCCAGTATGAACGTTCGCGATTGTGCTGGCACCGACGCCAGCGCCTACACCAGCGCCGACGCCAGCACTGACGCCAGCATGAACGCTGGAGCCTGCGCTGGCACCAACGCCAGCGCCTACACCAGCACCGATATCATCACCGACGCCAGCACTAACGCCGACGCCTACACCGGCGCCAGCGCCAGCACCGACGCCTACATGAAAGCCCGCGATGGCGCTGGCGCCAATACCAGCGTCTACACCAGCGTCGACGCCAGCACTAACGCCAGCACGAACGCCAGCGCCTGCGCCAGCACCAACGCTGGCGCCTACATTGGCACCGAGGTCATCACCGACGCCAGCACCAAGGCCGACGCCTACACCAGCACCAGTGCCAGCACCGAGACCTACATGAAAACCCGCCATGGCGCTGGCGCCGACGCCAGCGCCTACACCGGCTCCTACACTAGCACCGAGGTCATCACCGACGCCAGCATCAACGTCGACGCCTACACCAGCACCAGAACCAGCACCAACGCCTACATGAAAGCCCACGATGGTGCGGGCGCCAACACGAGCGCCTACACTAGCACCGATGTCATCACCGCTCCAGCGCCGACGCCCACATCAGCACCGACGCCAGCACCGACGCCAGTATGAAGCCTGTGATGACGCTGGCACCGACGCCAGCGCCGACGCTGGCACCGACGCCAGCACGAACGCTGGCACCTGAACTGGCCTCAACGCCAGCGCCTACACCAGCACCGATGTCATCACCGACGCCAGCACCAACGCTGACGCCTACATCAGTACCTGCGGCGGCACCAACACCAGCGCCTACACTAGCACCGATGTCATCACCGACGTCTGCTCCAGCGCCGACGCCTACATCAGCATCGTCGCCAGCACCGACGCCAGCACCGACGCCAGCATGAACGCCTGTGATCACGCTGGCACGGACGCCAGCGTCGACGCCGGCACCTGCGCCAGCACGAACGCTAGCGCCTTAACTAGCCCCAGCGCCAGCGCCTACACCAGCATCGATGTCATCACCGACGCCAGCACCAACGCCGACGCCTACATCAGTACCGTCGTCAGCATCGGCGCCAGCACCGACGCCTGCGATTGCGGCGGCACCAACGCCAGCGCCTACACCAGCACCGATGTCATCACCGACGCCAGCATCAACGTCGGCACCTACAGAATTTCTGACGCCAGCACCGACGCCAGCACAGACGCGGGCTCTTCCCAGCGTCGACGCCAGCATCGACGCCATCATGAACTCCTACGATCGCGCCGGCACCAGTGCCGGCGCCAGCACTGACGTCAGCGCGAACGCCGGCACCTGCGCCGGCACCAACAGCCGCAGCTAGGTTGCCAGAGCTTTTGGGCCGATATTGGACCGCAGTTAGGTGGCCGAAGCTAGGGGGACAAATCCTGCCCCCCCTTCACACAAGGCACATCAAAATGTCACGGAGACGGAGCGCGTGCGCACCAGCGCTAGCACCAACGCCAGCACCGGCACCAGCACGATCGCCGGCGCTGTGCTGTGCTTGCGGAGGGGGGCAGGGGTGCTGCGCAGGCACTGACCAAGGCGCCACAGATCTAAATAGTACTGGTTGCGTCGGCTATGCGTCCGATCCGTTGTTGGGCTCAATGCTAGACGGTCCGTGGGGCGATACAGTATTCACATCGTCGGACATGTGTTGTGTTTGCGGAGGTGCTTGCTTAGACAACGACAGTGGCGCCACATCTACGTATGGTATCAATCGGTGGCGGCTCTCCAGGAGATCCCGATTCGCGACCACAACTTGCTCTGAGGGCACGTGGGCGAGCGTGCGCACCTCCCTCCCTCTGCCTTTCCTCTTCGTTCCTTCCCCCCCTGTTCCCGCGACCTGGTGGCGTGGCGCACACCGCGTGCATGGGCAGTGCGTGTGGCCCCCTCTGTGCTCGCTGATGGCCGACCCTGGCGTGATCCAGGCTCCCGACTCTTGCCAGCCGTCGCGGGTGCCGCACGCGCTGCCGTGGGAGCGCCCGCCCGCTTTCTCCCATGTAGATTCGATTTCTATTCTTTCCTTGGCGAGTGTGTACACTCAGCAGGTATCGTCCTTCTCCCCTCGCCCCGCTCCCCGTTCTCCCTCTTCTCTTTCCCCCTCTTGTCTCCCTCGATTGTGCTCGCGAGGGCTGCTGTGCGGGCGCCGTCGTGTCAGACCGGCTTACGCACGCGCGAGTTTACAGTCTGTGTTCGCCGTTGGACGTTGCTTCTTTGTCATCATGCCCGTCCCGAGCCTGGGGCTACTTACCTTACATCGCCGTATCTTGGCAATGGTTGTTGCCTGTCCTCCTCCCCTCTCCCTCTTGTGCCCGCGGCTTTTCGCTTCTGGCCCTCGGCCTGGTTTCAAGCAACGTTGATCGTGGCAGCCGGCTTGGCAAGCACGCTGCCCACTCTCCTTCTTCTTGCACGGGGTCTCACCAGCCAGTTTTAGTATGGTGGAGTCCCCTTCCCATCAGTTGGGATGATGGCAGTTTTCATCATCGTGTGTTCGTTCATGAAGCAATGCACGCACGCACGTATGTTTGTATACATATAACGGCGCACCGGGTCTGGGGGCCCGGGGCCGGGACCTCGACCACAAATGTGGGCTCCGGGGGGCCCGGAGGCTCGTCGGGGCTTGCCGGAGGCCTCCCCGGTCAGACAAGACGGCCCCAGGAGCGCCCAAGACGGCCCAAGAAACTTCCAAGAGGCCTCCAAGAGGGCTCCGAGATGCTGAAGATGGCCTCCAGACGTCCAAGGACGCCCCCAAGAGGCCCCAAGAAGCCTCCAACATGCGTCCCAAGAGGGCCCCTAGACGCAAAAAATTGCCCATTCCCTTCGTAAAACGTACATTTTCAACAAAGTTGTCTTTTGGGCTTTCCGACGTTACAGGACGGCCCAAGAGGCGCCCAAGACCGCCCCAAGACGGCCCAAGAAGCTTCCAAGAGGGCCCCAGGACAGCCCAAGAGGGCCCCAAGACGGCCCAAGAGGCGCCCAAGATGGCCCAAGAGGGCCCCAAGACGGGCCCAAGAGGGGGCCCAGAGGGGGACCACGAACCGCAAGCTCGAGCCTTCCGCCCCAAGAGGCCGCCAGGAGGCCCCCAGGAGGCCCCTCAAGAGGCCCCAGGAGACCCCAGACGTCCAAGGACGCCCCCAAGAGGCCCCAAGAAGCCTCCAACATGCGTCCCAAGAGGGCCCCTAGACGCAAAAATTGACTCATTCCCTTCGTAAAATGTACATTTTCAACAAAGTCGCCTTTTGAGCTTTCCGACGTTACAGGACGGCCCAAGAGGCGCCCAAGACCGCCCCAAGACGGCCCAAGAAGCTTCCAAGAGGGCCCCAGGACAGCCCAAGAGGGCCCCAAGACGGCCCAAGAGGCGCCCAAGATGGCCCAAGAGGGCCCCAAGACGGGCCCAAGAGGGGGCCCAGAGGGGGACCACGAACCGCAAGCTCGAGCCTTCCGCCCCAAGAGGCCGCCAGGAGGCCCCCAGGAGGCCCCTCAAGAGGCCCCAGGAGACCCCAGACGTCCAAGGACGCCCCCAAGAGGCCCCAAGAAGCCTCCAACATGCGTCCCAAGAGGGCCCCTAGACGCAAAAATTGGCCCATTCCCTTCGTAAAACGTACATTTTCAACAAAGTTGTCTTTTGGGCTTTCCGACGTTACAGGACGGCCCAAGAGGCGCCCAAGACCGCCCCAAGACGGCCCAAGAAGCTTCCAAGAGGGCCCCAGGACAGCCCAAGAGGGCCCCAAGACGGCCCAAGAGGCGCCCAAGATGGCCCAAGAGGGCCCCAAGACGGGCCCAAGAGGGGGCCCAGAGGGGGACCACGAACCGCAAGCTCGAGCCTTCCGCCCCAAGAGGCCGCCAGGAGGCCCCCAGGAGGCCCCTCAAGAGGCCCCAGGAGACCCCAGACGTCCAAGGACGCCCCCACGACGCTTCGCGTCACCAATTTCTTCTCACAACGATTCCTGGGTCTGTGACTCGACAGAACCTAAGCGCGCGAAGCGCTCGCGTGGTTCTAGTATGTATGTATCCATGCATGTATGTATGTGTGCATGTATGTATGTACGAATATATATATATATATTTATATATGCATGCGTGTATATATGCACATACATGTATGTATGCATGTATGTACGTATATATAAACATATGTATGTATGTATTCATGTATGTATGTATGCATGTATGTATGTATTTGTAAATGTATGTCTGTATGCATATGTTCGTTTGTAGTATATATATATATGCACATATGTATATATGTATATGCACGCGTTTCTATATGACTGCATATGCATGTACACGTACTTGTATACGTACATGTACATACAACTGCACATGCACATATATATATATATATATATATGTGTACATGTATATGCATGTCTCTAGGTATACGTATTTGCTTATGGGCATGTGGCTATAGTTGAATACGTAAATGTGTATATATATATATATCGATGGTCCTGGTTATGTAAATCTGTTTGTATACGTACCTATATAGATAAATGTATATGATTATGTATGTTCAAATGCATCTGTATATTCAAATACATATGTATACTGAAATACATACGTATATGTATACAAATACATCTTCGCCAGTTTTCCCCACTCCGGTCCAGATACTGCGTGGACAATCGGCGGGAAAACAGCCACCTTTCGTTGGGAGAGTGTTCTCCTAAGCTGTGGCGGACAACAAAAAAACAAACAAACAATATCTGTATGTGTATGTGTATGTGTGTGCGTATGTGTTTGTTTATGTGTACGTGAATGTGTATGTGTATTCGTATGCGTATGTGTATGTGTAGCTGTGTGTGTGTGTGTGTTTGAGAATTTGTATGTGTATGTATGCATACATGCATGTATGTATGTATGTCTACATGCATGCATGTATACACACATATATATACAGATATATCAGCACCGGTCGTCCAGATAACCGACCAGCAACATGTGTACTAGGCGTTGTCCTGTGGCGTTTCTGCGAAGCCCCATGGGACAGCGCCCATGTACTTTAGTGCATATACGTGCGGTTCCCATGCATCCTCGAGAGGGGTGCTGGCAGCATTCCCAGGGAATTCAAACAACTGCAGAAACATGCTTTCTCGGAAGTCCGCGTGGATTTCTGGGATCGGCGCTGACGGCGCGCTCTGCGCGCCAGGGAGGGGGTCTCAGCGCAGATTCAAGAAATCCGCGTGGACCTCTGAGAAGTTATGCTTGTGTTTTTTTTGGTTCCTTCCAAAGAGGCCTCTTCATCCTCGAGGGGGATGCTGGCAGCATTTCCCTGCCCAAGCCGGACGGCACACTCACGGTGGCTTCAATCCAGAGTTTGCCGGCGCCGCCGTCGCCGCCACCGCCGCTCTGAAGAGGGCCAGTCGAGATGATGGGGGCTCTCCCGCCTGCTCCACACCCATTCGAAACCGGCCCGCAAAAACATCCTGACCCGTGGCGACGATACGCATCCATGGAGGCCCAGAAAGGACGAAGAGCGCCGCTGTCCCGTCTGGCCCTTCGAGTCGCCGCGGCCGCCGCCGCCGACGAGGTGCGAAGGCGAGACGACGGCGACCACGACGACGGCGGCGACGCCGCCGTCGAGGTGCGACGGCGAGACGAAGAAAGCGACTGCGACGACGCCGCCGCCGTCGAGGTGCGACGACCAAGACGACGACGACGACGACGAGACGCCGCCGCCGTTGTCGAGGTGCGCGGCATTGGCGGCAGCCGCTGGCACCGCGGCGCCGCCGCCGCGCCCGCTGGGCGGCCCGCCGCGCGGGCGGCCGCGCAGGCGGCGCGGCGAGGCCGCCGCCTCTGCGGCTCGCTCTGCCGCCGTCAGCGTCGTCGCCATCGCCGCCGTCGCCTGGCTGTAGCCGTCGCCGAGGCTCGAAGCTCGAGGCTCGAAGCTCGAGGATCGAGGATCGAGGCTCGAGGGACGGTTCTGGCCTGCTCTGGGTCTGCTCGTCGCCACGGCCGAATTCGCTTTGAAATTCTGTTCAGAACGCACCCCAGGAGAGCTCCGGGGATCGAGTTTCGAAGGCCCGATCTCAGACATCCTCGCGTCGTGAAGACGTCACGTCGGGCGGATTTTGGCCATTTTCGGTCTCCGGGGGCCCTCGCTGGGCCCCAGGATCGTCAAAAATGACTCGCGATGACTCGGTCTGGGGAAGGGTCCAGATCTCTGGGAGTCCGCATTGTGTAAGAGGCACAACGTCGGAGTTCTGGGTCTCGCCGCCGCCGTCGTCGTCGTCGTCGTCGTCGTCGTCGTCGTCGCCGTCGTCGTCGTCGTCGTCGTCGTCGTCGTCGTCGTCGTCGTTTAGGCGTCGTCGTCGTTTGGCCGTCGTCGTTTAGGCGTCGTCGTTTAGCCGTCGCCGCTTAGCCGTCGTCGTTTAGCCGTCGTCGTTTAGCCGTCGTCGTCGTCGTCGTCGTCTTCGTCGTCGTCGTCGTCGTCGTCGTCGTCGTCGTCGTCGTTCAGAGGAGGAAACGGTACCACCACCGCTACCCTTCCCTCGTGTTGGCCTCTTGGGGCCTCCTGGGAGGGAAGCGCGACCAGATCATCCCAACCAATTTCATCTGCGACGAGTTCATCCAGAAGCACGTTCTTCTGGACAATCTCGTGTCTCGGATGATCTCGCCCAGATGACCTCGTCGCAGACGAGTTCGTCTTGGATGAGCCCGCCCAGATGAATTTGCCCAGAAGCAGTCTTCCCAGGTGATTTCGGTCGGACGAATTCGTTCGAGCAAACTTGCGACAGGTGCTGCTTGCAGGGCCATCGCGGGTGCGCCGAGGTCGTGCGCTCCGCTCCGGTTTCGGCTGGCTCGCTGCTCCCGTCCCGGGCGGTTTCGCGAGGGCGACACTCTCATCGCGCGTTGCGCTTCCCGGTTTCGATGGATCCCACGGGGTTTCGGCTGGTGAGCGCCCTGCGGCCGTCCGTGGCCACACGTGGCCACCCCGTGGCCGCCCGTGGCCGCTCGTGAGCGACCCTTGCAGCCCGTGTGCCGCCCTCGCGGGCTCGGCCTGGGTTTCTGTTTTATCAGTTTTCTTACCCTCCTCCTCCTCCTCCTCCTCCCCCTCCTCCCCCTCCTCCTCCTCCTCCTCCTCCTCCCCCTCCTCCCCCTCCTCCTCCTCCCCCTCCCCTTCCTCCCCCTCCTCCCCCTCCTCCTCCCCTTCCCTTCCTCACGGTTCCTGTGGCGCATTCTTGCGACTCTTCGCAATTTTAGTCGTAGTGTCAGCTTCCCCCAGGTCCAGGGCCACAGCAAGTTTCGCCATTCCCGCTCCTCCCTCACTCGCTGTTCTGTCTGGTTTGCTGGGTTGCGCGTGTGTGGCGGCATTCGCGCTTGGCTATGTTGAAGGGAAGCAGTGTCTGTCGCACGCGTTGCTGGAGATGCCAGCCTATCCTTCTCCCGCTCCCCCTCCTTCCTTTCAGTCTCCTCCCTCCCCCTCCCCCTGCGGTGGTTCAGCAGCGGCGCGGCCCCTTTCTCTTCTTTTCTGCCCGCGCAGATGAGCACCCGGGCCCCAAGAGGCCGCCATCGTCCGCGTGGCGTTGCCGCACCGGGAGGCGCGGAGGGGAGGCTCGCAGCAGGCTGCAGTCGGCTGCGGACGTGACGTTGCTCGCAGTGCACCACGGTTGTGCCGTCCCTATGCGCGGCAAGGGCAAGGGTCTCTATTGCCAAGTGCCATTCGTGGGGCCAGTGCGAGTGGAGTGGTCTCTTGCTGGCCAAGAGCTGCGTGTGCAGGCGTGGTGCTGCGGTGGCGCTCCACAGAGTCAGAGGCAAGAAGGACAAGGCTAAGGGCGACAAGGCCGGCACGTAGCAGCTCGCCTTGGTGCTCCCCGTTGGGGCTGTCCAGCCAGCCGCCGTCCTCGCCCACGCTTTCGCCGTCGCGCAGGACCCTGCTCTGAAGGCGGCGCTGCAGGTGGCCATGGTCCAAGCCACGCCCCCGCCGACGGCCCCGACTGTCGCCAAGGGTCAGGCGCATCGTCGGGCGGAGCAGGTATGGACGGCAACCACTAAGGAGCACGACGCGTCGGTCGTGGCGGTCACCAGGGCCAGGGAGCAGCTCCAGCGGACTGCGGCTCGCGAAGAGGAGGCGGCAGCTCGCGTCAGCTGAGGTCGCCATGGGGCTCACCATCCAGGCTCTTGCTGAGGAAGCAGGGCTCACAGCGGCGTCATCATCTACTGGTAGGACGGGCGGACCTGGTATACCGCAGGCTGAACAAGAAACGAAACTGTTTGATGCTCAGTGCGACAGCAGCTTCTTCGAGGCAGTACGCCGAGGTGACTTCGAATGCGACGGTGCTGAGCAGGCCGAGCTGGAGCAGTTAGAGAAGGACCTCGTCACCACGAAGAATGTGTTGGACGACCGCGCTGGGAAGGTCAATGCCTGGAGGCAGCGGATGCAAGCGTTGCAGAACCAGCTTCAGAATCGCATGGCGGCAGCCAGCCCCGGAAGCCGCAGGCGCCTGCCGCAGCTGACGTCGGCGGTGACGGCGCGCAGCCCAGCAACGCCAAATCCGACCAGGAGGCCATCGACGCGGAGACCCGCAGGATCCGCGAGGCCAAGGAGGCGGCGGCGCGCGAGGCTGCGGCCACGGCGGCGCAAGCGGCAGCGGCGGCGGCGGCGCCCAGGGGGAGCGGCATGGGTCCAGCTCCCCCTGCCGCCGGCGCGGCGCCAGCCCAGCCTGCTGGTTCGGGGACCTGAGGGCCCCAGAGCCCGACCGTCCGTCGCACCGTGGCGGTCGGGAAAGAAACCGGAGTTTCGGCTTCCACATCTTCCTCGGGTGCATCGGCCACGACCACTTTTTCGGGCCTGTCTGTGTCGGCTTCGGTTGCCACGTCCTCAATTTCGGGGTCCAGGTCCTTGTCGCCGGCCTCTTCATTTTCTACGGCTTCGCCATCGTCAGTGGTGAATGTGAGTTGCGTGCAGGAGCCCAGTCCCTCGGCAACTCCTTCATGTGCATCGGCTACGCCTGCGCCTGCTTCGTCTACTGCTGGGGCGGATGGCGAGGTGGTGCAGATGTTTTTCTCCAACATTACCATGCTTGGATGGAAGTCGTGGGGCTATTTCATGGATCCCGTGACGAACCGTCAGTTTCAGCATATCACACTGTGCGGGGCTCGCGTCGGAGCCGTGCAGACGGCCAAGCGGGCCAGGCTCGCGAGGCAGAACAAGCTGCGCTGCCTCGTGAATCCCGCGCGCTTGACAGCGGAGTTTGCAAGACAGGAGGGAAGAGAGCGCGCCGCGGAAGGAGGTGACATGTTCCTGTCTGAGGGTCATCGCCAGTGCCATAGGTTGTGCCGCAATCGCTTCGGGGAATTCTGCGTTGCTGGCCAATCGATGCTGGATGGTTTTTGCCGGTCGTGATCCACATGCAGGGTTATAGTGCTGTGATTGTGATTCGTTGTGGTAGATGCAGCCGCGGATTTAGTCAATATTACCTATCCAGGCTTGCTCGTTCAGGCTCCCTCTTGCAGGCCTTGCAGTTGCCCTGGGTGGTTTTGGGAGATTTCAGCATTTCCCCATCAGAGCTTCAGCGTGTCGGTCTTTGTGGTAAGCTAGGTGCCGCGGTCGTCAAGGCCCCGGTAGATTGAATGAGCATAGGCTCCGCGGGGTCCTCGCATATGGACTTCGCTCTCGCCTCAGCGTCGGCCCGTCCGTGCATTCTCGGGCTGCGCGGTATCCAGGATGTCCCCTGGAAGCCGCCGGCAGCTCCGCACTCGTGCTCTTTTGTTGCCTGAGCGCTTGGCCCGCGTCTCTCGACCTCGCACTCAGGCCGCCGAGGGGTCTGAATCATCTGCGGCTCGGCGTGGGCTCGTCGCTCGTCGAGGCATCGTGCGCGAGAGAAATCGAGCAGGCGCAGACCTTGTTTGGGGATCTTGTCTAGCAGTTCGGCTTCAGATGCCACCTCCCGGGGCTCCCAGGGCCGAGGCGCTCCTGAGCACCTGGCAGGGTGTCCTGTAGGTTGCTGGGGCGAAGAGGTGGGTCCACGGGCTGACGGGCCCAGCTTTCGCGGGCCCCTTCGCCCCCCCCCCCCCCCCCCCCCCCCCCTCCTCCTCGGCCTCGCCCCCCCCCCCCCCCCCCCCACGCCCGCCGCGAGGATTTTGTTGGGGTGGGTGCCGCAGTGGGTTCGCGTGGCGAACCGAGCTTTGGCTTTAGGGCAGCCGCGAAAGAAAATGTGGAGCCCCCCCCCCCCCTCGGCGGGGCGGGGTCTGACCCTATTTGACCGAGGCCCCCCGGGTAGACCTTCCCACTCCCGCCGCTGGGTCTCCTCCCAACGTCCCGTCTCCCGTGTCTGCTACTGCTCCTGCTTTCGAAATCGACCCTGGCTTCCACGTGCGCGCGCGACCTTGTCTGGGAAGCCATCCGACAGTCGAATGCGCATCGTGTGGCAGGCCCCCCCGTGCTCTCTGCGGGCGGGGCTCTCGCGGCCTCGATCGCAGCGGTCGAGGCTTTCCACTTCGAGCGTCGCGGCGTCTGGGGTGGCCGCGCCTCTGGCAGGCCGTCTAGGGCCACTGATATTTGGATGGGGGGTCAAGCCGTTCGCCAGTCCGAACGCTTTCGGGGCATGCCGTTCGTTCAAGGACGTCGTCGTCAAGTGGTGCGAGAGGGCGCATGTTATTGTGGGCTAAGCAGCTGGACATCTTCGTTGCGACAATGGCCCAGCTGGAAAGTCATGCAGACGCGGCTACCAAGCTGGGCGCCCGCTGCCCTGACGGTGCTCAGAAGTGCGTCGGCGCCGCTCCTGCAGCCGCGCCATGGGCCGCGTGGATCGTGGTGCTGGCCAACGTCCGCTCCATCGGCTACTTGCAGCTGGGCAACCGCTGGCTTGAGCTTGCGCGCGTCGCATGCAGGGCTCGGAGCAGGGCCGCCCCGCAATCCTTGGCAGAGCTTATGGATTGTATTGGCAGGCGGGGGTTCACTGGCGCCATGTCCAAAGCCACGAAAGAATCGTTTCATAAGGAGTACCATATAGTTCTTGGCAATGACGAGGTTCTCTTTCACCCCGTTCATTCGGTGGGTCATCGAGCCGCCAAGTGGCATGCGTTGTGGACCTCGGCTGAACAACGGAGCATCGGTGACATCCAGCAGATTTTCGACGGCTTCGGGGCGCGGGGGCAGCAGGAACCGCTCGAGCCTTTGGACGTCAATGATACACGGGGGGCCTTGCGGGCGATGAAGGCTAGATCGGGGCACGGCGTTGATCGCTTGCCGCCGTTAGACCTCGAGACGCCCTGAGCCGGCGCTCGAGGAGTTGGCGTATCTGTTCGATGTGCTCGAAGCGTGTCAGACATGGCCGTGGCAGTTGATGGGGGTCCTTGGCAAACTATTGCCGACGAAGGCTCCTGGGCAGTTTCATGTGATTGACCGCGTCAGTATGATATGTAGGGCATGGTCGTTGGCGCGTGAACCTGTCGCGCAGAGTTGGGCGCGCGTCAGTCAACCCTCCAGGGGCGCTGCGGCGAGGGGCAACTCCGCGTTGCGGGGGGCCTTCGCGCGGGCGCTGGGCGAAGAGCTGTGCGCCGAGCTCGAGATGGTCAGGGGGCGCGCTTTGATGGACATGCCGAGTTTCTACTATATGATGGAATGGGGCACGCATGCTCAAGGTGCTTTTTTTCGGCGTGGCTTCCCAGCTCCCGCGTTGGGGCTGGAGCTTCGGATATGCGCGCGCCCGCGGATGCTTGATCGAGGCGATGCTGCGTCCAGGGCCTGCAAGACAACCGGGGTGTCATCCAGGGGCTGCGCTCGGGCAGCTCGTCTCGCGCGTGGCGTGGCCGACCTTGTGATGGAAAGGGTCGCCATCGTGCGCCCGATGCTTCCAGGGAGGTTGCGGATCGATGACTTGTCGCCGTCCGCCGTAGGCACGAGGGCCCATGTGCGTGAGGGTGTGATTGATGGTGTCACCGCCGCGCATGATCTCTTTGAAGATGCGCAGTTGGGGCTGGCCAGTAAAAGTACAGTGGCTTGTTCGTCCATGGAAGATTCGCAAGCTGTGGTGCGAGTCCTCGAGAAGCGGGGCATCGCGATGCAGCGCGCCTGGCAGATTTCCCACCTTGGTGTAGATCCAGCAGCGGGCGCGTACTGTGTCGAGCCACGCGTGCCAAGCGGTTGTGCAGTACCGAAGCATCTTGCTTGGGGAAGATGCGCATGCTTTTCGGAGGTTTCTTGTTTGAAAGAAGATCGAGCTGGCGGGGCCTCGGGCAGGGGCTCGGTGCGGCCGCCAATCGCACGGTCTGCCAGACGCGGCGCTCCTGCTCATGAGGCGACGGTTTGGGTGTGTTGCAGGGCGTCGTCACGGCCGCTGCTTAACCGCGCTCTTGGATATACGTTCGCCTGGGTCAGACCCAGGGCATGCCCTGCCGCGCCAATATCTCGAGCAATGGATGAGGTACTGGCTGGGTGCTGCCAGGTTCAGAATCCCACGCGCAGAGCATGGAAGTTTACCGTGCAACATTTTGAGCAACTTGAGGCCCGGCATCGGGCCAGGAATGAACGTGGGCCGCTCGCGGCTGTCATTCGCTACTTGGTGGGATCAGGCTGGCGCGCGCCCTCGGCGGCGGAGCGGCATCCACCTGCAGGCTTTGGCGTGGAGGTCGAGGGCTGGAGCTTCAGCAGCGAGGAGCTCATTGCTATGGATCAGGCCACGGAGCTCATCGACTATTTCACGGATGTGTTGCACCTGCGTATGTGGCGAGATGTTGCGGGGTGCTACTGTGGAGGTGGTGTGCAGACAGGTGTGGGTAATTGTTCTATCAGGAAATATTTGTCCCAGTTGGAGCACGTGCCTGACCGCGGGAGGCAGTTGTCCGAGATGCCCCGAACTACTTCAGTGGGTGGGGCGTGGCCAGCAGCCAGGAAGCACGACGTGCGCGGCGACGCGTCGCCCCTGTGTCCACGCTGCAGGCAAGAACCAGCGACCATGCTGCATCGAGCGTGGCTGCGTCGATGCAGCGGCTCTCCTGCCTTTGCCGCGTCATATCGTGCAGTGTCTCGGGTTATCGCCCACGCGGACAGCCTCGAATGACATTGGCTTCGAGGCCCACTCCCGAGGGATCTGGTCACTGCCGGCCCATCTGATTCGGAGGCCCTTTGGATTTGTAGCCGCGAGAATGACGATCTTGGAGCTACATATTTAGGCTTTGGCTCCCTTGAGGCCACCTTGCTCCTTTCTGGGGGCGCCTCGGGGGTCCGGGGCTCTCATGGCCCTAGGCTCAGGCGCGTTGGTGTATGCGTCGTTTCCAGGCCTGATCTTACAAGGGGGCCGAGATATTTGTGCGGCCCGCTCCCTGGGCGGCGCTGGTCTGTTCCCAGGGGTGAGTTGCATTGCTTGCTTTTTGCCCTCGAATTCTCCAGGGGCCTCGTGGCCTTCGTCACTGATAGCGAAGAAGTTTGTAGGGGGTCCTGGGCCAAGCTCATTAAAATCCCGCGAGGCCCCAGTGCTGACATGTGGAAGAGAGTTGGAGCTGTCATGCAGGCGACGGAGCGTCATCCTGGTGACATCGCAGTGCTCAATGCCCCTTCCCACATCGACCAGGCCCGTAGCCAAAATATTCCAAGCCATTTCGTTGCTGGGAATGTGTTAGTTGACTCTCTATCTGGGGTGGCCGCTAAGCTCTTTGCCGCCAAGCCGTCTGAACATACCAGGCTTTTGTAGGCAGAGGCTGAGATTCGGCTCAGTCGTGAAATCTTGCTTCGTGCTACGCTCGAGTCCATCAAGGCGAAGGGGAAACAGGTTGCTCCTCCCCCGCCTCCTGCGGCTGTGGCTTTTTAACTCCAGCCACGTCCTCATGGACTGTGGTAAGCGTTGTTCTAGATGTCATGGCTCTGATACTGATGCTGGCAAAGCTAAATGGATAACGTCAGAGTGTACTGAGCTTGAGAGGATGTCTGTCTCTTCGTTCAGGGCGCCTCGGGGTCAGACTTTGTACCTTCTTAGGGGGAGGTCCATCAATCCCACAATATGTTTCACCATGAAGGTCTGTCTGTCTGGTTTTGTGGATCGTGCGGGTGCTACAGTCTGCTTCAGCTCCGCGGCCTGGCAGGAGTTTGCTGTACCAAGGATGATCCGCCCAGACCTGTCAGTAAGACGCGGAGATATTATCTCGACCGCATTTCTCGTTGTCTATGGCCCAAGGTTCTCAGCAAGGCTGAGAAGGCGGCTCGTGGTAATTAATTTATATAGAGTCGTTTCGCGATTGGTCTCGTATCATCTCATCTCATCCCTCCCCGTCCCCCTCGCCTCTCGTCGTGTGGTGTGTATCCGTTTGGGCCTCGGGTGTATTCGCATGCGGCACGTCCGCTTCCTTTTTCTGGACGCGGTCCACTGCGTGAGTTTGCCTATCACGGCTGGGTTTGCGTGGTTGTACCAGCGGAACAAAAACGCCAGTTGAAGATAGTGATCAGGGTTTGACGCCTCCGAGAGGCCCTCCCGAAGTTTTGAATACCTCCCTTGGGCCGGTTTGCGCCCCAGGTCGTTCTCTGACGGTCCCGGGGCCCAGTGAGGGAGGGCCCCTGGTGGCCGATAGGGGCCCATCATTTCCCGTCGTGTTTTTTCAAGACTCAGCGGCGAGCTCGGGGGGGAAAAGAGAAGGGGCGGGCCTTCTCAGAAGGCTCGGAAGTCCTCGGCCTTCCGAGAAGTTTCCCAAGCTTCCCCCGAAGGCGCAGAGCCCTTTCCAGAAGGCGCGAGGGCCTCCGAGGAGCCCCGCCGCGGCTCCCGAGTAGGCCTCCTGCTCGCTTCCCCCACCTCGCTCGCCGCCGAAAGGCGTTGGAGCTGGGTCGGGGATCTGGGCCTGGACGTGCGGGGCGGGGGTTTATCCATGTCCACCGCCTGGGAGCCGACGTCCGGGTGCCCCAGCGGGCGGTGGATACGCATACATTCTGTCCCCCCCGGGCCCCAAGATGTCCGTATCCACCGCCCCGGGAGTGCCGCGAGGATCGATCCTCCGGGCGGTGGTTCTGAATGAGTCCCCGCCTTGGAGGGAGGGTCGTTCTGGGTCCAGGGCCGCTCCTGCGGCGCAGTCGGCCCCGCCCCCTCCTGGGGGGGCCGCCCGGCGGGCGGCCGCGGCGCAGCCGATGCTGCGCGCGGCGGCCGACCCCGATGCTGCGCTGCCCGCGGGGCTCCGGGAGGAGCTGTGCCTGCTGGTCAGCGGCAGGCCGGCTGGGCGGCGTCGGTCCATCGCAGATCGGCATCGGGGGCATGGGCGGTCGGGGCGCCCTGTCGGCGTCGGTCCATCGCAGGTCGGCATCAAGGGCACGGGCGGTCGGGGCGCCCTGTCTCAGGAAAACAACTATCGGGTTTGGAGGAAGGGTTTGGGACACATGAGGACATCCTTACCCGTAGGCGGCCGAAGGTATCGTTCATTTCATCCGGATGCTATTGCTCGTCCCCTTTATCCTCCTATCCCCTTCCTCCCAACACGATAATTGTTCTCCTCACTGTCGCGCCTTCACATGGGGCTCTCAAGGGCGGATGGGGCGTCTGGTAAAGCCGTCAGAGGGGCTCCAGGCGCCCAGGGCGCCATGCAACACTTGTAAAGGGGCCGAAGGGCGCTTGGGGCGCTCTGAAAGAGGAGCACCCAGGGCGCGCCCTGGTAACGCACTCAATGGGGCTCCGAGGGCAACCCGTAAAGCTTTTAGGGCATTATCCCCATCCCCAATGGGCCATGGCATCTCCAGCCCAACCGGCCCACCCCCTCTTGTGGGGATGGGCCCCACGAAACCCGAAGTAACAGGCATAAATGATCCAGGGCTCCACCTCCCCCCGTAACGGACAACGCCGGGGGGGGGGGAGAGTCTATTCTTTTTTTTTTGTTGGAAAGGAGGATTTATGTTTTGTTCGGCGACGAGGCGGCAACGGGGCGGCGACGGCGGCAACATAACCGCAAAAACAGCACACTGGCCCAGACGACGGGCGGCGACGAGGCGCCGATGGGGCGGAAACGGCAGCATCATAGCCGCCAGAGCGGCACACCGGCCCAGGCGACGGGCGGCGACGATGCGGCGACGGCTGCAACATAGCCGCCAAAGCGGCAGCCAGCCCAGACGACGGGCGGCGACGAGGTGGCGACGGGGCGGCGACGGCTGCAACATAGCCCCCATAGCGGCACACCACCCCGATTCCTTCGAACACAAGTAAGGACCCTTAAGTGCAAACACTGCTTCTGGAAACAAGTTCTGGGCTCAGGTGTCGGCCCAGCCAAGATGTCGGCGACAGGCGGATGACTAGTTCCGGGTTTGTAGAGGGAGGGTCATCCCAAGGTGGGGCGGGGAGCGGGCCCAGCCGGATGCTCCCGTTTTGAGCGCTTCCTTCTTTCAGGGGCCGTGCGGAGCGATTTTCCCTCCAACCCCACCTTTGCCCGTGGCCCACCTGTGTGCCCCGCCCGACTGGCTGCCGCCGCCCCCCCCCCGGCCAAGGCTGGCCGAGGCGGCCGCCGAGCTCGTTGTGCAGGTGCGCGCCGACCTGAAGAAGGATTGGTCGACGGCGCGTGCAGAGAGGGAAGCGAGAGGGGCGCGGGGCTTCTCAGAAGGTGGCGGGGCTTCTCAGAAGCCCTCGCGCCTGCTAAGAAGCCGTCTGCGTCTTCGGAGAAGGCTGAGGGTGCTTCCCAGCAGGCTGGAGGCCTTCTGAGCCTTCTAAGCAACCCCGCCCCCCTCTGCCTTCCCCCCTGGGCTCGCCGCCAACTCGGAGTCGGACGAAAGCGGGGGAACTGGAAATGGGGGGGCATGTACGCAATCCCCAGATCTCCGACGATCATTTTTTCCCAACCATCCTGTGGTGTTGGGTCCTCGTTTTGAAGAGATAGCGCCCCGCGTTTCCTCCTTCCTCCTCCTCCCTCCTCCCCTCCTCTCCTCTCTCCTCCTCCTCCTCCTCCTCCTCGTCATCATCATCATCATCATCATCATCATCATCATCATCATCATCATCATCATCATCATCATCATCATCATCATCATCATCATCATCATCATCATCATCATCATCATCATCATCATCATCATCATCATCATCATCATCATCATCATCATCATCATCATCATCAGCATCATCAACATCATCACACTTTTCGTTGCCCCATAGGGAGCTCCACCGAAGGTCCCGATGGCGCGGTTGGCATGCGTCTGCCCCCCCCCAGTACAGCGTTTCGTGGCCCCACGGGGAGCGCCACCGAAGGTCCCCGTGGCGCAGTCCGCATGCGTCTCCCACACCCAGTACAGCATTTCGTGGCCCCATAGGGGCTCCGCCGAAGGTCCCTGTGGCACAGTCCGCATACGTCCCCGCCACTCATTTCGGCCCACCCCTCACACGTTTCGTGGCCCCATAGGAGCTCCTCCGAAGGTCCCAGTAGCACAGTCCGCATGCGTCCCCGCCACTCATTTCGGCCCACCCCTCACACGTTTCGTGGCCCCATGGGAGCTCCGCCGAAGGTCCCAGTGGCAAAGTCCGCATGCGTCCCCGCCACTCATTTCGGCACACCCCTCACACGTTTCGTGGCCCCATAGGAGCTCTGCCGACGGTCCCAATGGCACAGTCCGCACGCGTCCCCGCCATTCATTTCGGCCCACCTCTCACACGTTTCGTGGCCCCATAGGGGCTCCGCCGAAGGTCCCAGTGGCAGAGTCCGCATGCGTCCCCGCCACTCATTTCGGCCCACCCCTTACACGTTTCGTGGCCCCATAGGAGCTCCGCCGAAGGTCCCAGTGGCACAGTCCGCATGCGTCCCCACCGCTCATGTCGGCCCACCCCTCACACGTTCCGTGGCCCCATAGGAGCTCCGCCGACGGTCCCAGTGGCAGTCCGCATGCGTCCCCGCCATTAATTTCGGCCCACCCCTCACACGTTTCGTGGCCCCATAGGAGCTCCGCGGAAGGTCCCCGTGGCACAGTCCGCATGCGTCCCCGCCATTTGTTTCGGCCGACCCCTCACACGTTTCGTGGCCCCATAGGAGCTCCGCCGAAGGTCCCAGTGGCACAGTCCGCATGCGTCCCCGCCATTCATGTCGGCCCACCCCTCACACGTTTCGTGGCCCCATAGGGAACTCCATCGAAGGTCCCCGTGGCGCAGTCCGCATGCGTCTCCCTCACCTAGTACAGCGTTTCGTGGCCCCATATGGAGCCCCACCGAAGGTCCCCGTGGCGCAGTCCGCATGCGTGTCCCTCACCCAGTACAGCGTTTCGTGGCCCCATAGGGAGCTCCACCGAAGGTCCCCGTGGCGCAGGCGCTCGTCGTCTCGCTCGCCCGTCGTCGCTCTGCCCAGCGGCAAGAGCCTTGCCCGCTATCAGCCAGTCAGCTAGCTCTCTTTGCTCCGCGCAGCGGACGACCCGCGCGCGTCGCTGGGACCCCTCCGGGGCGACGTGCGCGCGTCGCGGGGACTCCGCGCTGCGCTGCGCCCGCAGCCTTGGACTTTTGAGTGTGCGGGCAAAGAGGGAGCAAAATAAGGGGAGGAAGCGGGCGCGATCCTCGTGGGGGGGCGCGCCGACATTGGCGTCAAGGCGCGCGGGCGATGCCGTCGGGGAGTCCCGGGGAAGCTCCTTGCGGCGGCCACGCCCAGCGTCACAAGTACTCAGAGGCAGTCGTTCTCAAACTATTGACATTCACATACAAGTGCACCATGCTTTGTCATACTCGCATTCATGCACGCAGACTCGCTCGCACGCAGATTCATTCACAGTCAGACGCGCTCGCGCTCATATTCGCCAGCGCTCAGTCTCCCTACGTACTCAGACCAATCGTTTTCGTTCACGTTGTGTACCACGCCACTCATTCCGGCACACCCCTAGCACGGTTCGTTGCCTCATAGGGGTCACCACCGAAAAAATGGATCACAAGTGCGGTACTCACACTTGCATATGGTTGGGTCCTTCGTCAGGCTATTTTTTAGATCTGGGCGTTTTTCTTAGATTCTCTGTTCTCCTGGGGAGCGTTAAGGTACCGAAGCAGTCCAAATGTGTGAAACAGCTGGCGGGAATATCAATGTGAACTTCACGCTCGCAGGCGATATCCGCCACTGTGCCATGGGCATTGCCTATCCCCCCAAACTGGCATCCAAGCCACCAGAAGGGACACAACAACCCCCAAATCATCATCCCTACAAGCCCTTCGGCCGAAGCCCTACATGCCGCCACGCTGGTCCTGGGCAGGCTGTGCTGCCCGGCGGGAGGGGACGAGGACGGGAAAAGCAGGCAAACGACGACGAACGCCCAGGCGGGATGACAGGTCCAGCGGGGCTGGCGGGCAGGCAGACGATGGGCCAGGCGGAGACAGCAAGCAGGTAACAGGAGGAAAGGACAGGAAAGGGAGGGAAGCAACGAACAAAAGGGAAGGGAGGAGGAGGCCAAGGAGGAGGGGAAGGGAAACAACCACAGGCTGGGCGAGGGGCCAGGAGATAATTACCCGCAACGAGGCTACGGACCCTACGGCGGCGACCTGGGCGGGGTGGCCGACCGAACCCAGCACGCTGCGGCTTGGTGGGGGTTGCCTTCTGCGGGATCCATCCACCGCCCCGCCGAGGAAGAGCTGGACTGCGCGCGTGAGGGGTCGCTGGCGCGACGCTGGCGAAAGGGCGCAGGGGGCGCCCGTGCTGCCCAGCAAAGGCGGGCGAGTGGACGGGAGGCGTTAGGCAACGCCAGGGGCACCTCGCACGGCGTCCGCCGTGCAGGCAGCCGTGGCCGCGGCCAGGCGGGCCGCTGCCACCCCCGCCTTTCCAGACTGCATCTGGAAGGGCCGCAACACCGCCCGAACGCTCTCCCTGTGCATGGAGACGGAGCATCGCTGGGCGTGTTGGTCCGCAACAAGTGCGGCGCGCCCCCCCGTGGCGGCATTCGCTTGGCCAGGGCCCCGAGGGCCCTGCGTGCCTCGCGGCCCCACCCGCTGCCGTTGGCTTTCGCCAGCGTTGGGATGAAGGTGAAACCCTGTGCCGCGCACGGCCGCGCGGTGTCTTGGTGCTGCCTTTTGAACTCCTCGTGCCGCTCCGTCGCCGCGTTTTGCGAAGCGGCCGACGCGGCGAGGAGATCGGCGCGCAACCCTGACGTGGCGGCAAGGTCCCAAGCGGCCGCCGTGCCGTCGCGCCACCGCGGCAGGTAGACATCGGCAAGGCGGCGGCCGTTGTCGCCCACCAGCGGCCCGCCCTGCTCGCCCCTGGGGGTGGCCTCCCCAGCGGGGTGTGGGGGTAGCAGCCCCGGGCGCTCCAACTTCGTCTTGGCGTGGCCCGCGGCCAGGGCGTCGAAGAAAGTCTGGTTGCGCAGGGCGTTATGGCCTTCGGTCCGGTCGCCGCGGCAAGCGCAAACCAGGGCGTGGTCGCAGAAAACGCCTACTACCTCGCCACAGGCTGGGCTCGGCATTAGGGTCATTTCGAGCGCCGAGAACTATGCACACTTACCGATCCCAGGGTATATATATATATATATATATATATATATATATATATATATTATATATATATATATATCGCACATGTACCCCTGGCCAAGCCAAGCTGCGTATGCACCGATCGTGGGCCCAGGGTGGGCCCAGCCAGGATCGGCACATGTGCTGACTGTTTTGTGACTTTTCACCAGCGTGGCCTGCCAGAGTGACCTCTGGTGCGGGCCTACTGGGCCCCCCGATCGCCAAAAGCGGCGCGACACCAGCGGATTGCACACTTGGGTTTGTCCCCCCCCCCCCCTCCCCCTCGTTCCTTCCAGCCGTGCACCAGAGGTCATTGTTGCCCAGGGGCATTCGCGCGCCGCCAGCGCGCAAGCCGCGCCGCCAAAGAGGCCAGTTTTGACGAGGGTGGCTAGGGCCACCCTTGCGGGCGGCCGACCCTTGAGATCCGACGCCGCGAGAAAAATGGCAGCGCCGCATAAAACATCACGACAGGGGCCCCGGACCACCATCTTTCAGCGCCATCTTTCGAGCTGGATCGACATCTGAAGGTCCCGGCGCCTGAAACGGCGAACATTCCCTAATTAGGCTTGCCTAAAAGGTTCATACTTGGTTAAATATTGGTGTCTCGACTGGCTACTTTGTCCGTTCTTCAGAGGTTTCCTGGGTTCCTCCGGTTCCCGATGTCTGGGTTCCTCGGGTTCCTCGTATTCCCGGGGTTCCCCAGGGTCCTCGGGTTCTTCGGGTTCTTCGGGTTCCCCGGGTTCTTCGGGTTCCCCGGGCTCCTTGGGTTCCTCGGGTTTCTCGGGTTCCTTGGGTTCCCGAAGCAATGCCGAGCAATGCGAAGCAATGCCAAGCAATGCGAAGCAATGCCAAGTGATGCGAAGCAGTGCCATGCAATGCGAAGCAATGCCAAGCAATGCCAAGCAATGCCGGAGGAGAAAAAATGGAGGAGGAGGAGAAGGAGGAGGAGGAGGAGGAGGAGGAGGAGGAGGAACGAGGAGGTCTTTCGCACGTCGACCCGAAAGGAGCTGGCGGCGCTGCTCGGCGCGACTCTCTCGGCCTCGGCGCCCGCGTGTCGCCTGGACCACGGCGGCTCGGAGCCGACGACAGGCCCTGCCGCGCAGGGCGGTGTCCCGCCCCTGCCAGGCGCGCCGCTCTCGGAGTCAGCGGGGCCGGCGTGCCGCCCGGAGGATTCAGCGGAGGAAAAGGTACCGATACCGTTACCCTTCCCCTGTTTTCCCATTTGTGGGCTTCCTGGGAGGCCATCGTCGCCACCGCTGGATTCGCTGCAGAGTTCAGGTCAGAACGCACCCTGGGAGAGGTCCGGGGAGTAGCGGTGTTGGTGCCATTTGGTGTCGAGTCCTGGGGCTTGTAGAGGGGGGGTTATCCCAAGATGGGGTCAGGGGACGGACCAACCTGCCTGGATGCTCACGTGAGCGGCGCAGAACATCGGGCTCGTCTGCACCGACATTGGCGCGTCAGCTTCCCGCGCAAGGTCGCGCGTACGCGCCCTGGTTTCCAATGCAGCATTGGCGCTGGCGCGGCCCGCGTAAACCGCCGCGCAAGGCCGCCGTGCCATCTCGCGTAAGACTCGTTTCTTCTCGTCGCTCACATCTCCCTCTTCTGGGGGGACGTTGGAATGATTTCCCTCCAAGCGCGCTTCGGCCGGTCCCTCTCTGGGAGGACGGCGACTCGGAGCCAGCGGGGCTGGCGTGCCGCCCGGAGGACGGCGACTCGGAGCCGAGCAGCCCCGGTCTTCAGGGGCAACGCTGGGGGGGGGCTCAAGGGGGGGATGATCATCGACCCCCAAACGGCCGTCGATCGTCGATGGGGGCCCGATAGCCCACCCCGCCCAAGAGCGTGCGGCTCTTGCTATCGGGGGCCTGTCGACGACTCATCGGCGATGTGTCGCCTATTCCAGGTCGAGGTTTTCCACCCTTTAGCGGGCCCCCTCTATCGTCGCCCCTCAGGTCCCCAGCAGGCGGCCTACGCTTGCGGCGGGCGTTGCGGCGAATGGGTCGGCGAGGCGTTGCCCGAGGCGGCGCGGGAGATGGAGGGATTTTCGATCCTCTCGTGGCGCTGCGAACTTCTTGGCAAGACGCATCCCAGAAGAGGTCCAGGGATCAACTTTTCGACCCTTGATGAAGGGCAACGCTGGGAGGCGACAGCCTGAAGGGGAGACGTTTCGGGATCGATGTTCGAGGGTTTCGGGCGTTCTCCTCGGTTTTCGGCGGTTCGCCAGCCTCGGGGTGCCCTCCAGCAGCTGCGCCTCGCCGAGATTTTTTCTGGGGGTGCGCCGATCGTCCCGAACGGCCGCTGGAGACCCGAGCCCCGAGCTGTGGCCGCAGAACCCCGAACGCGCCGGCGAGGAGTCGCCCGAAGCGCCGGGCTGCCACCGCTCAAAGAGAACAGAAGCAGTTCTTTCTCCTCTGGCGATAGCGGGCGTGACCAGGGGGGGGAGGAGGAGTCGGAGGAGGAGGAGGAGAGAGGCAGCAGCAGCAGCAGCAGCAGCAGCAGCAGCAGCAGCAGCAGCAGCAGCAGCAGCAGCAGGAGGAGAGGAGGAGGAGGAGGAGGAGGAGGAGGAGGAGGAGGAGGAGGAGGAGGAGGAGGAGGAGGAGGAGGAGGAGGAGGAGGAGGAGGAGGAGGAGGAGGAGGAGGAGGAGGAGGAGGAGGAGGAGGAGGAGGAGGAGGAGGAGGAGGAGGAGGAGGAGGAGGAGGAGGAGGAGGAGGAGGAGGAGGAGGAGGAGGAGGAGGAGGAGGGAGGAGGAGGAGGAGGAGGAGGAGGAGGAGGAGGAGGAGGAGGAGGAGGAGGAGGAGGAGGAGGAGGAGGAGGAGGAGGAGGAGGAGGAGGGGCCGCGCCGCGCCGCTTGCGAAGTGGCGGCGCCGCGGCATGCTGATCGCGCAATCGGCGTCCCCGCACTGAGTCATGGCGTTCAACTACTCCAGTCGTGCTGTATCTGTTCTGAGCCACGTAGCGCAATTCCAGCCTCTCCCCGAGGCTGCGCTTCCGCAGGAAGCCGCCCTCCTTGCCAGGCTCTGGCGCACGGCACACTGCTCGCTCCCCAGAGGCGGATGGTAAATCTCTGGCGATGGAATGGGCCTCGCTTCCCCAGCCTTCTCGTGTCCACCACCTCTGCTCTTGTCCGCTCTAGCCTCTCCACCATCCTCTCGTGGCGCCATCTTATGCCTATGCTGCGGGCCGCCGCCGACGATGCCATCCCCTTCTGTCGAGCGATCCGCGGCAAGCTGTCCCCATCCTTCTGGTGCCAGCCCGCCTTTGCCGAATTTCTAGAGGCTGCCGCCTGCCAGTTCCCGAGACCCTTTGGGGACCGACCTTGTCCCCTCCTCCTCGGCCTCGCGTGACCTTCTCGCTCGTTCGACTGCTAGTGCTGTTGCGGCGCTCCCCGCTCCGCCTTCCCCTGGTCCCCATGGGCGTCCCAGGAAACGAATTCGTATCCAAGGGCTCCTGGGCTCGGCCATCCTCGAAAAGCGTTTTCCTGACTCTCTGGTTTCCATGTTCGCGGCTCGCCTCGCGAGCTGGCCCCCTGTGCTCTGAAACTAATGTTCTCATGTGGCCATGGCCCGAGGTGCAGAATATACTCCAGCGCGCCAAGCCTGCCGTCGCCTGTGCAGTACTCAAGCTCTTGATCCGCGGTTGGACCGCGGACGAAAGGTTTCAACGTGATTGCACGTGTCTTTTTGGGTGCATCCCAAACGGGCTGGACTCGAATCGTGATTAGCTGGGCCACTATTGGTCCTGTCCTAGATGTCTTGCCATTCTCTGCTTGGTGCTCCACGTCCCTTCTCTCCCTGGCTGTCCCATTGCCCGTCTCGGTCTCGTGTCCCCCGGCATCGACTCCATTTGGGTTCCAGCTGCTGCAGCGATGCTGTATAATTCTCTGAATTCCATGGGATGCGCCTCCTCTCTCGAGCTCAGCGAGCGCAAAGCTCGCGCGCTGGCCGCAACGGTGCGATTCCAGCTCGGGCGCTGATCATGGAGACCTTCGGCTCGCAGGCACGTGCGGGGAGGAGGGCGAGGAGGAGGAATTGGAGGAGGAGGGGGAGTAGGAGGAGGAGGAGGAGGAGGAGGAGGAGGAGGAGGAGGAGGAGGAGGAGGAGGAGGAGGAGGAGGAGGAGGAGGAGGAGGTGGAGGAGGAGGAGGAGGAGGAGGAGGAGGATTGAGGCCAAACATTTCAGTTTTTGAGACTTGACCAACCGTGACGCAGTGAGGATTTGGTTGGAATTGCTGAGATTAGGAAGGGTGGCAGCAGTTCTTGCTGGACCGCCATGCGAGTCATGGTCAGTCGTTCGACATCGACCAGCTCCAGAGGCCAGGCGCCCTCTGCGACCGCTGAGGTCCAGCGACGAACTATGGGGGTTGGGGCATTTGTCACAGAGGGAGAATGGCCAAGTTGAGCGCGCCAACGAGCTTCTTAGGACCACGATCAGATTTCTGTACGAGTCCTGGCTGCATGGCATGCCTGCCATCATGGAACACCCCGCGCGCGCCACATATGGCCAGGGATGCCCCAGCGTTTGGCTTTTGCTGCAGATCAGGGCCCTCGTTGGGTTCCAAAGTGTTTCCAAGTATCTCATCAACCAGTGCCGCTTTT
The DNA here is from genome assembly GCA_963575745.1 of Prorocentrum cordatum. Classification (NCBI taxonomy): domain Eukaryota; class Dinophyceae; order Prorocentrales; family Prorocentraceae; genus Prorocentrum; species Prorocentrum cordatum. Next base: position 182,931 of record CAUYUJ010018147.1, read on the forward strand.
GGGCTAGAGTTCTGAAACCAACGGTCCTCTTGTGTGTGCGTGTGCGGGCCATTGATCGGTTTTTTGAGTCCATGAGTGGGCCCCCTCTTCGTAACCGCCCCAGGCCCCACCGAGCCCTGTCGGGCTTAACTGTTTCAGATGCGTGGGGGACGGCTGCTGCCAAAGATTACCCCTCTGGCCTCGGCAAAGCCCTGGCCTCTTCCCTGTTGCAGGAGGCCAGGGGTAGATATCCTGAGATTCACGTTGATGGCATCACTGGCCGCGGGGGCCCCCCTGGATCTCTCGCCCACAGTTCGCCTGGTGGCATGCGATGGACACTGGCTCGAGAGACTGCTCTCAGGAGTGCTCTGGACCTTGATTCGGCAGGCGACGACCTGGTCCCTACCGACTGGATTCAGGCGACGCTACACGGCCAGTGGCCCGTACATGACCGCTCACGCGGCCATGGAGTGTATGACTCACACCACGACATGGGGCCGGTCATAATCCACACTACTGCTTCTGTGTCGTGCCGCGAGGACCTTGCTGCGTCAATTTCCCCCTTCCCCTTCTCCCCCCTTGGGGCTGCTGTTCAGGCTGAGTGGTGCTTTGGGAAGAACCGAGGGGTGAAGATGATGCCGCGCCAAAACCGCCGCCACAGTGTCCGTTCACTTTAAAAAGCATTAGCCCTTTGGTGTTGCAGATGCAGTCTTGCAACTCGTCATTGAGAGTGCCTGCGGCCGCCTGAATGAAGATTTTCCTCTTGTGCCGCTCACTTCACCTACATACCTACGCACCAACGTGTTCCTGCGCGACATGAACCTCCCGGGCATTGCCGCCAACGACGGGCGCCGCATCGAAGTGGTGGCCAACGGCCTCCCTGCCTACCACGGCAGGCAGCTCGCCATCGACGCCTGCATCGTATCCCCGCTGAGGGCCACCGGCAGGCCGATTGCGCGGAGGCTCCGCCCAGGACTCGCGCTGAAACGGGCGAGGCGCCGCAAGCAAACGACTTACCCTGAGCTGGTGGGCTCGCGGCGGGGCTACCTGCTCGTAGCCGGAGCAGAGACGGGCGGCCGCTGGGACGAGGAGGCGTACAAGCTCCTCGTTACCCTGGCCCGCGCCCGGGCGAGGAACGCGCCGGCGGCGCTGCGAGGATCGCTTGCGACCGCGCTGCTGCACAGGTGGAGCGGCATGTTGGCGTACGCCATCCACGACGCCCTGGCCGCGAGCCTGCTCGAGGACGTGCCCTCTGAAACGCTAGCGACAGACGGGGAGAATCCCTGGCGAGGGGACGTTCTGTCGGCGCTCCCCTGAGAGCACCGGCCCCCGCGTGGGGGCGCGCACGGTCAGGGCGGGGCACAGCAGCTCGCAGGAACGCCGACAGCAGAGCTACTGTGAACAGCACCACAACCACCGCCACCACCACCAGCACAACTACGAACAGCACCTCCACCAGCACGACGACGACCACGACGACCAGGAGGAGGAGGAGAAGGACCACCACGACCAGCACCACCACGGCCAGCACCACCACGGCGACCAGCACCACGGCGACCAGCCCCACCACGGCGACCTGCACCACGACTACGCGCCACCACGGCGACCAGCGCCACCACGCCCAGCACCACCACGACCAGGAGGACCACCACGACCAGCACCAACACGGCAACCACCACCACGACCAGCGCGACTACGGCCAGGAGGACCGCCACGACCACAGCCACGACCGCGGCCAGCACGACTGCTGCCAGCACGACCAGCACCACCGCCACCACAACCAGCACGACCACGGCCAGAGGACCACCACGACGACCACCACTACCAAGACCAGCACCACCACGACCACGGCCGGCACCACTACAGCGACCGGCACCACCACGGCGGCCAGCACCACCACGACCAGCACCACCACGACCAGGAGGACCACCACGGCGACCAGCGCCACCACGGCGACCAGCACCACCACGGCGACCAGCACCACCACGACCAGCGCCACCACGGCGACCGGCACCACCACAGCGACCAGCACCACCACGACCAGCACCACCACGACCAGGAGGACTACCACGACCAGCGCCACCACGGCGACCAGCACCACCACGGCGACCGGCACCACCACAGCGACAAGCACCACCACGGCCAGCACCACCACGACCAGGAGGACCACCACGACCAGCACCACTACGGCGACCAGCACCATCACGGCGACCAGCACCACGATTACGCACCACCACAGCGACGAGCACCACCACCAGCACCACCACGACCAGGAAAACCACCACGACCAGCACCACGACCAGCACCACCACGGCGACCACCACCACGACCAGCGCGACCACGGCCAGGAGGACCACCACGACCACCACGACCGCGGCCAGCACGACCATGGCCAGCACGACCACGGCCAGCACGACCAGCACCACCACCACCACGACCAGCACGACCACGGCCAGAGGACCACCACGACGACCACCACTACCAAGACCAGCACCACCAGGACCACGGCCGGCACCACTACAGCGACCGGCATCACCACGGCGGCCAGCACCGTCTCGACCAGCACCACCACGACCAGGAGGACCACCATGGCGACCAGCGCCACCGCGGCGACCAGCACCACCACAGCGACCAGCACCACCACGACCAGCACCACCACGGCGACCGGCACCACCACAGCGACCAGCGCCACCACGGCCAGCACCACCACGACCAGGAGGACTACCACGACCAGCACCACCACGGCGACCAGCACCACCACGGCGACCAGCACCACCTTCACGACCAGCACCGCGACTACGCACCACCACGGCGACCAGCACCACCACGAGCAGCACCACCACGACCAGGAGGACCACCACGACCAGCACCAACACGGCGACCAGCACCACGACAAGCGCGACCACGGCCAGGAGGAGCACTACGACCACCACCACGACCAGCACCACGGCGACCACGACCACCACGACCACGGCCAGCACGACCAGCACCACCACCACCACGACCAGCACGACCACGGCCAGAGGACCACTATGACCACCACCACCACGACCAGCACCACCACGCCCACGGCCAGCACCACCACGGCGACCGGCACCACCACGGCGACCAGCACCACCACGACCAGCACCACCACGACCAGGAGGACCACCACGGCGACCAGCACCACCACGGCGACCAGCATCACCACGGCGACCAGCACCACTGCGACCAGCACCACCACGACCAGGAGGGCTACCACGACCAGCACCACCACGGCGACCAGCACCACCATGAACAGCACCACCACGGCGACCAGCACCACGACTACGCACCACCACAGCGACCAGCACCACCACCAGCATCACCACGACCAGGAGAACCACCACGACCAGCACCACGACCAGCACCACCACGGCGACCACCACCACGACCAGCGCGACCACGGCCAGGAGGACCACCACGACCACCACGACCGGCACCACCACGACCACGGCCAGCACGACCACGGCCAGCACGACCAGCACCACCACCACCACGACCAGCACGACCACGGCCAGAGGACCACTACCACTACCACCACGACCAGCACCACCACGCCCACGGCCAGCACCACCACGGCGATCAGCACCACCACAGCGACCAGCACCACCACGACCAGCCCCACGACCAGGAGGACCACCACGACCAGCACCACCACGGCGACCAGCACCACCACGGCGACCAGCACCACTACGACCAGCACCACCACGGCGACCAGCACCACCACGACCAGCACCACTACGACCGGCACCACCACGACCAGGAGGACCACCACGACCAGCACCACCACGGCGACCAGCACCACTACGGCGACCAGCACCACTACGACCCGCACCACCACGGCGACCAGCACCACCACGACCAGGAGGACCACCACGACCAGCACTACCACGGCGACCAGCACCACCACGGCGACCAGCACCACCGCTGCGACCAGCACCACCACGACCAGCACCACCACGACCAGGAGGACCACCACGACCAGCACCACTACGGCGACCAGCGCCACCACGGCGACCAGCACCACTACGACCAGCACCACCACGGCGACCAGCACCGCCAGGACCAGGGGCAGCGCGGCGACTAGCAGCACCACGACAGCAGCCAGCAGCACAGAGGAGGAGGAGGAGGAGGAGGAGGAGGCGGCGGCGGCGGCGGAGGCGGCGGAGGAGACGCTAGCGCTGGCCCGAGGCAGCGCGGCGGCGCGGTGGGCGAACGCACCGCCGCGAGGCGCAGCGCCGCCGCAGGTTCGCGCACGGGCAGAGGGGGGAGGATTCAGCCCTCCTAAGCAACAACCCTCTGCCCAGCGACCTGCGGCGGCGGGCGCGGCGACCAGCGGCGGCAGGACCGGCGGCGAGGCGCGGCGGCCTGCGGCCGACCTGCGGCAGGCGGCGACGGGCCAGGCGCCGCGGCGAAGCGCGGCGGCCGGCGGCGGCGCGGCCGCGCGGAGGCCGAAAGCTGCGCCGCCAGCGCCGCCCCGAGGGCGGCGGCGGCGGCACCGGCTGGCGGCGGCAGGCCCGGCGGCGCGGCGCTGCGACGAGCGGCCGGCCGGCGACTGGCGGCGACGGGCCGGGCGCCGCGGCACAAGGCGCTGGCTGGCGGCGGCGGCTGGCGGCGGCTGGCCGAGGGCGCCCCGGGCGCTCCTGGGGCGCCGAGGGGCTTGGGGCAGCTGAGCGGGAGGCACCCGGCGGGGCGGCTAGCTGGCGGGAGGTTCGGGGTTGCCCTGGCTTCGGCCGAAAACCCCCCGCTCCTTCGGGGCGCGCCCCCGCCCCGCACTCACCGTGGGCGCGCGGGGGGTCCGCACTGGCCGCAAGGGGGCGCGGCAGCCTTGAGGGGGGAAAAAAATCTCACACCACGACATGGGGCCGGTCATAATCCACACTACTGCTTCTGTGTCGTGCCGCGAGGACCTTGCTGCGTCAATTTCCCCCTTCCCCTTCTCCCCCCTTGGGGCTGCTGTTCAGGCTGAGTGGTGCTTTGGGAAGAACCGAGGGGTGGAGATGATGCCGCGCCAAGACCGCCGCCACAGTGTCCGTTTACTTTAAAAAGCATTAGCCCTTTGGTGTTGCAGATGCAGTTCTGCAACTCGTCATTGAGAGTGCCTGCGCCCGCCTGAATGAAGATTTTCCTCTTGTGCCGCTCACTTCACCTACATACCTTGGTCCCCCTTTTGCGCCTTAGGTAGTAATTCAGGTTCCTCATCGCCATTTTATGGTGCGCGCTTTGCGCGGCTGCAGCGATCCGCTGCGTTCGCTGTTGCCTCTCTCTTCCGCCGTCCAATGTCTATCTTTCCCATCCTGTTGTATGAGCTTCGACCTTCCTGCTCGCCACCAACCGACCAACCGACCAACCGACCGACCGACTGACCGAGGAGGAGGAGGAAGAGGAGGAGGAGGAGGAGGAGGAGGATGAGGAGGAGGAGGAGGAGGAGGAGGAGGGGCAGGGGGGCGTCACGATCCGCGCCCGCGCCGTCGGAACAAAACGTAACGATAGCTCATTCCCACACGGCGCTGGCGCGAATCGCCGGACTGGGGCCCAGTCGGCTGCAGGCGTCTGAGCCCCGCTGGCGTTTCAGACGTCTGACGTGCAGGGGTTGGGGGCCACAGGGTTCACGCGTTGGTGGCCGCAACGGCGGAAGTGGGTGAGACGGGCCCTGGGGTTTTTCGCCGCTTCTGGCCTTCAGCGGCACCCCCCTGTCGGGCCCCAGGATCTGTCAGAGAGAGCGGCTCGGGATGAGAGGCCAGTCCCGGGGAGAGCCCCTTGACCTGTTTCCCTAAGGACCCGTTGCCAGAGGCCCCAGAGTTCCCGAGTCCTTCTTCGAGGGCGGGGGATTCTGGGGTGGCGGTCTTGGTGCGTCATCCCCCGCAGCCTTTCCCGTTTCCCCCTCCACCTCCTTCTTTCTCGTTGTCCGTGTCGTTGCTGTCATCGCTGTTGTTTTCGTCATCTTCTTCCGTCGACGTCATCGTCGTTTTCGCGCGCGGCGCCAACGACTTCAGAAAGAGAAGGAGGAAAAAGGAGGAACAGGAAAAGGACGAGGGGAATAAAAGGAGCGCGAAATAAAGGGGTGGACGAAAAGCAACAGCAACCATCGCCCTCTTGAGCATGCTGCGCCAGATCGTCGGGGTCTGGATGCTTGGCTTTCGGGCCATGCCTTGGGCCTCCAGCGGCCGATCGGGACTATTCGGGCAGCCCTGGAACGCTCTTGACGAGGCGCAGCTGCCAAAGACCACCCCTAGGCTGGAAAACCGTCGAGAACGGGCGAACGCGTTTGCAGAGGGGCCCGCATCTTTCCAAGAAGCCTTCTCAATTGGGAAAGCCACTCGGTGTTGATAGCCTCGACTCCTCAGACCTCTCCCCGGGGTGCGTTTTGACAAGAATTTCGGGGCGGATCCATCGGTGGCGGCGAGGGAACGAAGGAACCCCAAAGAGGACCGGCGAAGGCGCCCGAAAACGCAGAGGGGCACTGGGAGGGGCAGGTCCCCTCGTCCTCCTCCCTCTCCCCTCCCCCCTCCTCCTCGAGCCAAAGAGCGGCGGCGCACCCCCAGCGGCGGCACGCCCTCCTCCTCCTCCTCCTCCTCCTCCTCCTCCTCCTCCTCTTCCTCCTCCTCCTCCTCCCCCTCCGCCTCCTCCTCCTCCTCCCTCCTCCTCTTCCTCCTCCGGCTCAAGGCATCAAGGCATCAAAGCATACAAGCTATACGCTTCCAATCCTACGAAGTCTACCACTCCGATATCCTACTCACCATCTCTACACAGCTTGTTGCACCGCTTTGGGCAGGCATGACAGATAAAGGCAAACGCTCCGGTGGCCATACCGGGTCCACGCCAGTTAAACAGAAGAAGAAGAAGGAGGAGGAGGAAAATGAAGGAATGGCAATATCAGCGCGGGGTTCCAATGACAAGATCGTGGCTGCGGAGGCTCCTCCACAGTGGTTTAAAGATTTTGACGCCCGCATATCGAAACAAATCGACGGCATAACGACCGACCAAAACGGAGTCAAAAACATGATCGACCAGGCGGGGACTGAGGCACAGGACGCAAGGAGGGCAGCGGAGGAGGTTCAGGAGAAGATGGAGGATGTAGAGATGGACGTGCAGGGTATTCGGAACGATCTTGAGGAGATGTATTTGACCAAAACCGAAATCGAGGATATCATTGACAACAAGCTTCAAACCGTGAGAGACACCATGAACGAGTCCTCCAGGAGCAGCGCGCAGAAATGGGCGAACCCGGAAGGAGGAAACATGGCAGATACAGAGAAGGAGGTGCGTACTAAACAGGTGGTTGCCTTTGGTTTTAATGGGAATGCTACTGCAGAAATGGTAGTTGCAGAGCTGGAAAAGACACTACAACAGCTCTTGAGCAATCAATCGGACGCAGCAGTGCTGCCAACCGTCTCGACGAGGTATGGTGTCATCGAGTTTCCCTCCATACAGTCGAAGGTCAAATTCTGGAGGAAGGTACGGGACGCGCTCGATGCTGATGAGAACGCGCTGGGGGGCATCTTCTTCCGGAACAACCTAACCAAGGAGGAAAGGGAACGAGAAAAACGATTGGGTTATACAAAATACCATTTGGCCAAACACCCTCAGCACAAACATGCAGACAGAAATATCGTTTGGTCGGAGGGGATGGTTGTGATCAAAGATGGGGCGGGGGGGAAAGAAAGATTGCGTGGCACGACGGCGATGGGAAATGGCACGCGACTAAGACCGGGAAGTGAGTGGAAGCCGACGTGGATGAATCCATGCGGAAGTGGCGGGAGAAAGTAAAACCCGATCCAGTCTCAGAGAGCGAGTGACGCCACAATCTTCGCAAACAGCACACAACTACACAACGTACCAGCACAAGATCGACCCCTACAGCGTCTATTTTGTTTCCGACTCCGGCTCCGGACCCATGGGCAAAATCGAGGGAGGATGGGAAGGGCATGCAATCATATGTTGACGGATACCTATCTGCAGGACCTATTACATCCCTTAGGAGCCGTGCAGGAGCTTTGATTTTGACAGGTCTCGCAGGAATTGTACATCACCGTGCACTCGACGAGCCGCCAGCCTTCGCACAGCGGCTTGCACAAGAGGGTCGACCAGGTTCCAACCCAGCATCTCCGACGACAATTGTTTCACCGCGGACGGCGATGGGTTCCAATTTCATCCGCAACCCTACTCCCCTCACCAGCGCAATCTCGCATCCGAATTCCGACTCCAACCCCGACTATGGGGCGCATTGTCACCCTTCCTTGTCTAGCGTTGCGCCACAGGTGTGGAAAAGACATGTTTCACCTCATACGGGTCAGGCGCGCCTGGCAGTATCACCGCGCGATGTTTCACCTGTTGCTTTTTCATTGGCCCCTGCCCCCACCGCGGACAGCAGCATCTTGAAAATACATTTGGATACTCAAACGACCAAGCCCCCGACTACCCAAGTCACGCCACAAGATATCTCCAGAGGAGTTGCGGGATAATTTCATGGAAGTGAGGGTTGGGAAGGTTGCGGGGAGAGTGGGGGGAGAACGGTCGCGATTTCCACCGGCATCGTTGTTGGAAATGCCTATAGGGGAAGTTCTTTCGCCGATCCTTTTTCAGGAATCACCCTCAGGACTCAGTGCTGCCGCGGATTCAGCGGAGGAGCGAGAGCAACAAGCAGGACCAGATTTCCGACAGGAACTTGGCGACCGGCGCGCCGAATGCGCTCCTCTTCCATCGTCTCCTACTCCATACTCCGCATTCCAACGACCTGCAATTCGCGGGGCATCAGAACAACCGCATCTTTGCTGTACGCCGGCTCCTACATCCTCATCCGCTCCCTCCCTCATCGGTTCCAGCGCCAGCGATGCACCGGCGACGACGACAGCTCTCCAGATCTCTGCGACTCCACATCGCACCTCCGACTTGCGACCTTCACCATCCGACTTTCCACTTCCACCTCCACCATTCGACCCTCCACCCTCAGTAGATCAGCACCCCAATTTCCAACCTCAAGCAATCGACTTTCCACCTTCACTTCCACCTGACGACCTCCAGCTCCCGCCAGCTCATCACTCTGACCTCCGGTCGCCACAATTCGACTATCCGCCTCCACCTCCTCCAACCGACCTCCACGCTCCACCAGCGCAGCATCCCGACCTCCAGCCTCAAGCAAGCGACTTTCCACCTCCACCTCCACCAATCGACCCGGTTCCTTCTATAGCTCAGCACCCCAACCTCCAACCTCAAGCAATCGACTTTCCGACTCCAGCTCCACCTGTCGACCTCCAGCTCCAACCAGCTCATCGCTCTGACCTCCGATCGCCACAATTCGACTATCCACCTCCACCTCCTCCAACCTACCTCCACCCCCCACCAGCGCTGCATCCCGACCTCCAGCCTCAAGCAAACGACTTTCCACTTCCACCTGTCGACCTCATATTTCCACCAGCCCAATACTTCGACTTCAGACCTCCACGATCCGACTTTACACCTCCACCTGCACATGCCGACCCAGAGCCTCCGCCAGCTCAGCACTGCGACCTCCGACCGCCAGCGTCTGCCCCACCATCCGACTTTCCACCTCCGCCTACACCAACCGACCTCCACCCTCCACCAGCACAGAATCCCGACCTCCAGCTTCAAGCAAGCGACTTTCCACCTCCACCTTCACCTGCCGACCTCAGACTTCCACCAGCCCAGTACTTCGACCTCAGACCTCCACCATCCGGCTTTCCACCTCCACCTACACATCACCCCCCGCCTCCAGATTTCGATTTTCAACGCCGCCAGCCCGAAGCAGGAAGAGGAGGAGGACGACGAGTCTACAACGCCGTGTCTGGCGACGTTCCAATGTGCATCCTGCGACAACAGACTACGCCAGCCATTCCGGCTATTCCGTCTTCTCCAGCCTCGACCACCACGCGGAGGCAGATAATCGCATCTTCGACGCCAGCTCCCACCTCGAAGGCGCCGCCTCCAAATCGTGCGACGCGCGCGCGACCGTCCAGCTCCAACCTCCCATGCCTAAGTAACGACCTCCAATCTTCAACCCCAGCAAAAACCCAGTTCACACTCGTACACAATAATGCCAGGAGCCTGACAACAGATGACGACATTGACGCGCTTTTGCACGAGATAGCCGACATACATTGGGATGTGATCGCCATCAACGAAGCATGGAGAACGGCAAAGAAATAATTGTGGACCACATCGCGTGGAACACGCGTATTCGCAGCTGCAGGACATGATCAACATTCATGAGGAGTGGCGATTCTGTTGCATAGCCGGCATGCCCGATCCATCAAGAGCTTCACGGCCATCAACGAGAGGATCGCTTACATTGACTGAGACTTGCCAGAACAATCCATAAGGGTCATCGCGGCGTATTTTCCCCACGGAGGTTATGGCGACACGCGCGTGCAGCAGGTATGCGACATCCTAGCCGTTTTTCATGAGGAGGCAACCCAGCAGCGAAGCATGACAATATTGGCAGGCGATTTCAATGCGCAAGTTGGGGTTCAGAGCATCAGCGGCGAGACGGGTGGCGACGACGAGCGCGCCATGCCTGGCAAAATGGTGGGCAAATTTGGAATGGGGAAGTGCAGCGCCAGAGGAACATGGTTGCGAGCATGGGCAAACAAGGCGAAGCTGATGATCACGAGCGCGCACTTTTACAAGCGCCCGCAGCATGTCTTTACATGCGCTAGCAGCAGCTCGGGCAGAACACGCTCACACATTGACTGCGTCCTCATCGATCGCGCGTTCCGCTCCATAGTTCTTGATGCTCACGCGCCCCCGTGCCCAGATTTAGGCTCCGACCATCAGGCTGTTCATGTGCGACTCGACTTGTCTGCTTCGTCCGTGAAGCAACGGCGGAAACGGAAGAAACCGAAGACAATGCCGGCAGGGCGACCACCGGCTAACAATCAACATTTCCAGCAGCACTTAACAGAATCGTTGCGAGCACGTTTGCAAGATTCAACAGTAAGCGAGAGATGCGCAGACGCCGAACGAGCATTGATAGCTGCAAGTGCAACCTATGAGGCCCAGCGCGCCCGCGCCGATAGCAATCACCACCTTGACTCCGAAACCGAGCAGAGCCAAAAACTCCGTGACCTCATAGCTCAAAGACGCAGCGCGCCGCGCGAGGACATCGTGACCCGCATGACGATTAGCAAACGCATATGGAAGGAGCTGCGGTCATTGAAACGGGCCCGGCGGCAGGAGAATATCAAGGGCATCATCTGCAGCTTCAAGGGCCTCAAAAAGCTAGCGAGCACCAAAACGACCAAGCACAAAGACATGATCCCGTCGATGACGGGGCGCGATGGCAACGACGTGACCGATCGACAAAGCATCGCCGACATCTTTGCCACATTCTACAAGCAGCTCTACCGACGTACCGTTTTTCACAGCGAGCGTGCGACGCGAGACACCGACACGCCCCGCAGGAACACCGACGCCGACGTAACCCACGACCCCATGCCACCCTTCTCACATGAAGAGGTACACCAAGCAATCAAGCAACTCAAAAATGGCAAATGCAAAGACACGGCGGGGATCGCAGCAGAAATGTTGAAGGCCGGCGGGGCGTGCATAGAGCAGCGCCTTCAATGTTTGTTCAACGACATCATGCAACCAGATTGTTTACCACCAGAGCAATGGAGATGTATTACCATAAGCGTAATTTACAGATCTGGGGACCCCAAGCTACCGCAGAACTATAGACCAATCGCGATCATCCCTCTCCTGTACAAGGTGATGTCCCGACTCGTGTACAATCGTCTAAGCCCTGTACTGGGCGGCCAACAAAGCGTCGACCAAGCAGGCTTCCGACGTGGCTACAGCACCGAAGACCACCTTTGTTACCGCAAGCATGCTTCACAACCAGTCGGAAGAATGGCAACTACCTCTCTGGGCGGCAGCTGTGGACTTCAAGAAAGCATTTGACTGTGTCAGCCATGATTCACTATGGCAGGCTCTGGTGGACCAGCATATACCCTCATCCTACATCGAACTCCTACAGAAGTTCTACGACAATCAAACTGCAAGAGTCCGCGCAGATACTACGAGCACCCAGTTCAACATTGAGAGAGGCGCGAAGCAAGGGGACCCGCTCAGCTCACTTTTGTTTAGCGCGCTCCTTGAACATATCTTCCGACGCCTGAAACGGTCGTGGTCCAAGCGGAAGTTCGGCATACAAATGGGGTTTACCACAGACTCCACCATTGCCAATCTTCGATTTGCAGACGATTTTTTGTTATATGCGCCGAATCTACGCCAACTGAAATGCTTACTTTGCGACGAAGAACCAGTCGTCCCAATGCGGCCTGGAACTACACCCAGACAAGACCAAAATACTTAAGAATGTCACCCGGCGCCAGGGTGGAACAATTCAAGTTGTCACCATCGACGGGGGCAATGTTGAGATCTTGGAAGCGGAGCAGAGCACGAAGTACTTAGGCAGAGCACTCACGTTTCACGGCTTCCACGAAAAGGAGTTCAATTGTATAATTGCTTCTGGATGGCGCAAGTTCAACCAGCTGAGGCGCGAATTGACTTGCAAGCACTACCCTCTTGCTAGCCGCTTACGACTTTTCAACGGGGCTGTGACGCCTGCTGTCGCGTACGGATGCACTTCGTGGGTTCTTACTAAAGACGTGCTCATTACACTACAGCGGACACAGCGCAATATGATCAGAATAATAGTTGGCACCGGCAGGAGGCGCACGAAAAGCCACCCTGATAACGACGACCCAACGAACCTTCAGGCCAGCAATTCCGAGCACGTGGAGAAAACGAATCTAGAGACCACAACGCCTGATAGCGACTCCAACGACAGCGTCCAAGACAACGGCGACAGCGACAACGGTAGCACATCTGACGTCTTCACCACCGAATTCTGGATCGACTTCGCCCGGAGAGCAACGCACGCAGCTGACGCCCGCGCCAAACGAGCTCAAATCGAATATTGGGCAACAGTTTATTTCGAGAGGAAGTGGCGGTGGGCGTGCCGCATAGCAAACCAATCTACCGACCGCTGGTCACGACGCGCCGCCGTCTGGGAATCCCCAGTACATGACCAGCGACCTGCACAGAGGAAGCACGGAGGACAGCGGAAAATATGGGATCATGATATCGTCAGCTTTTTGATCTCACACGAGCTGGTGGGCGACGCAAGGGCATCCGACGACACCGGTTGCCGATGGTGGTTGCAGCTTGCTTGCCACACTTGTGTGTGGCACAGGTTGGAGGGGCAATTTAACGCGCATGCGACGGCTTCTTTATGAACATCTCCGGCACCACGGTGTAAGGGCCCCGGCCCGCCCGCGCCGACCCTCAAGGGTCCCGCTCCGGCGGACTTGCGCGCTTCGCTTCGCTTCGCTTCGCTTCGCTTCGCTCCTCCTCCTGCCTGCTCTTCCTCCCTCCTCCTCCTCCTCCTCCTCCTCCTCCTCCTCCTCTCGGACCTCTCGGACCTCAGAGTGCCTGTTCAAGCTAGGCTCAAGCGGCACGCTACAACAAGCTCAATCGGTATCCGATAGACTTCGAGCACCGATCGGAGGGAAAGAAGGCGCGCTGTCCTCCCCCCCCCCTGGTCCTCGCCTGCGAGCTGCCCGCCTGCGAGCTGCTGGCCGCGGCAGCTGCTGAACCTGGGCCTCCCTGGGGCGGTGGAGGAGGAGGGGGGGGGGGCGGGGGGGGGGGAAGGGGACAAAAAGGGCAGAGTGGAAGGGGGAAAGGACTGCCCCAGGGTATAATTGGTCCCAGGAAGACGCCCCCTCAACAATTTGGCCCTCTCGGAGCTCTTGCGAGGGGGTTCGCGCTGTTTCAAGAGCTTACTCGCTTTGACACTGGCGAAGTGGCCACGCGCAACCCCAAAACATACAGGAACATCGGTCTCTGCAACCCGAGCCCAATGGAGCTTATGGTGGGGCCCCGCACACCCCCTCAGGAGCTCCAACAGAGTGGGATTGGGCTCGGAGCAGATACTAGTCGCGTCGGCATTCACCATCCTCAAGCATCTCTGACAGCGAAGCCCCGAGCCGTGTGGCACAGGGTCATGGAGAGATTTTGGCTTGGGTGCTTTGACCTGGGATGGGCGCTTAATATTCTTTTATTGTTGCTCGAAAGCAGGCCACGCAAGCAAAACCGAAATCAAACCAATGGCGAGCGACGTGTACTCATCTTCGCCCTGCTTGAAATTATCTAGTTCACCCGGGCTGAGGTCATGTGCCTGAGATCCCTTCTTCGCCCAGGAGTCAGCAGAAATCGATCCAGCAATCGCGGCCCTGTCAGCATCATCCACAGCTGAGCTCATGCCCCGATGCGCCTTGATCTTATTGAGACGAGGCCAGTCTTGCTCAGGACTCGCAGTTACCTTTCGAGCCAACTCGCGCCAACAGAAACTCAGACCGCTGGCCCCATCAAGGGCCTTGCAGGGATTTCTTGTTCCCGCGGACAGACTAGCGCAGTCCACATTTACAGGCTCACAAGGCTCGGGCGTGGTGTCGCTGCGCAGGGCGCTGAGGGCAAGTGCAGCATGTTCTGCATCCGCCGCTTGCTGTGCAAACTCACGTGGAAGCGCAGCCCATGCGCCGCGTCTGCAGACCTCGCCTTCCATGTGAACAACAGACCCCCCCCCCCCCCCCCCCCCCCCCCCCCCCCCTCGCAACCCTCACCTTATCTCCATGGGAGGCGGATCCATCTGTAAATAACTTATCAGACGGCTGGAAGAAGAAAGGAGGACATGAGTCACCATTCGCATCGAAGAACCGAAGCACCCAGTCCTCCACGGGACTGGGCAAGTCGGGCCACGGGGCCCACAGTTTTGAAAGCAGCGCATTTTCAGGTCCTGCAGCAATGGCCTGGTCGACCACCTCCTGGCTGAAATGCTCCTGCCGAGCACGTGCAGCCTCAGGGTTGCTGCAGGTCCAGAAGCGGTGCCAGCTTGTATCTACACGACCGCATGTGCACTTGTCCGAAACTTCATACCCCCAATGTTTCAAGGAGGCCCCAGTCGGAACAGTGCCTGACAAAACTTGGCAGTAAACATGCAACTGCTGAGGGGTTAAAGATTTGGCAGGTCTCTGGATGAGGGGGGCCACAAGCCCCTGGTTTTGATCTCGCAGTCTCCAGGGCAGTCCGACAAATGTTTGTGGACAAATCGCGTAAGCAGCTCATTCCTCAACTCACTAGTAAAAGCATCGGCAATTTGTGACGGTGGCCTTTCCGTCTGGATCCATTTGAATCCTGACTGGCATACAAACGTAGCAGGCCCTTCCCAGCGCCATCCACCGACTTCCAGCCAGAGAAGAAGGGCCGAGATAGGCCCGCGGGTCCGATGCAACCACGGCTTCCGCTCGGTAGTCCTCAGAACGGCGACTGCACTATTGAAACTTTTACTTAATTCACCTGGGGTCAGAGCGTCACGATGTCGCGAGCGGCCATGCAGAGAAGGTTCACTGGCATGCCACCATTCCCACGCATAGCGCCTCAGAGCTCCAGCTGCAAGATACAACGGGCCCCCTTTGTTCCCAGCGAGGGCCCACATGAGGTCCATGTTGCAGCCTTTCTTTGGACGCGTCAGCCATGCGACCAGCAGCTCGACGGACATGGAGAATCTGAGTAGGTGTTGCCCCTTGTACTTCCATGTCATATGACACTGTAGATAGTACCCCCGCCTTGAATAGCCTCGACTTGATCTTCTTGGGTACCTTGAGGGTGCCTAACTTCGCGAGCCGGTGGGGGAACTTCTTAACCCTCTTGAGCTTGATAGCCCTGGCCATGGGAACCATATGATGCCTTCCTGCAGTGAAGGGAACCCCGAGGTTGCCAGGGGCCCACGAACACATACCTGAAAGTGGCCCTAGAGACTCTTCGAGGTCCTTGAGAAGTCCGCTACTGTTGGTCGCCGCGTACATTTTCTTCTCAGCTATGGGGGCCCCCAAGTTCTGGGAGATATGATATGCCAAGGTCGTCGCAAGGGCTTTGAGATTTGCAATGCATGTAGTTGGACATTCATGCCACGAGTGAAGAGAAATATCATCAATATGTAGTCCTTGCCCTGTGGACGGCACATCACGACCTTTGCGTGTAGTTGAATGCATGAAAGCCTTTGCCTCGTACGTGGCCGAGGTACTGCCAGCAACACTTCCAGATGTCGGGGTTAGCCCTTGAGAGTAAGCCCCAATCCAGAAGAAGAAATCTCTGCCAGCGGTATGTCGATACCGTGTAGATTAAAACATGGAGCGGGCAATCGCACCAGAGCCCTTGTTGCAACAGCTCTTGATGTCCAATATGCTCATAGAAGTGGAGCAAATCCCACAGGAGCGTGGCGTGCGACAAGTTGGTTCCAGTAGCCAACTCTGACCTAACAGCCTGCCTCCAGACGGTGTCCAAACTGCTGCGGCCCTGCCCCATGGAACACTCGGGTCCCACCCCAGAAGCATCTTCCCAAGATCTGCAGGGTCCCCGATGAGTCTTGCCATGGGGCCTCTCGAACCCATTGTACTGGCCAATCGGGCGCCTCCCCTTATCTGGTCTCCCCATCAGGAATGCGACAAGTTACTGGAGCTGAGGGGGGGCTTGGCCCACAATGTCCGCGCGGTGATACAATAATGAGACCACTTTCAGAGATTTCAGAGATAACATCGAGAAGTGCCTGGGGTGGACACCATTGGGAGCACAGGTAAACTTAGCAAACCGCGAACTGATATGCTGAAGCCTTGCTGCAGGATCTGGCGCAGGGACAGGTATACTGATGGCTGGGGGCAGAAGCGGCTGTTGATCACCTCCAACATGCCAGGCCTTACTCCAAATATCAACTTGTTCGCTGGGACGGGCAGGAAGC
Organism: Prorocentrum cordatum; assembly: GCA_963575745.1. NCBI lineage: Eukaryota > Dinophyceae > Prorocentrales > Prorocentraceae > Prorocentrum > Prorocentrum cordatum. The sequence continues at coordinate 199,747 of CAUYUJ010018147.1, forward strand.
GCGCTAGAGAAACTCCCAGGTACTGGGCTGGCCTCGTCCAGCACTGGCTCTCCAGCCCTGAGGTACGAGAAAGCCTGCCTACCTCCATTGCTGTCAGCTTCTCCACTCCACTCCTTCCATGCCTCGCGGGCCCGAGATCGATCTTCGCGGTGGGCTGTTTTCAAGAAAACAGCGGCGAAGTCCAGGATATGGTCCAGAATCCCAAGGTTAACTGGTGTTGCCCCTAAACTCAGCTTGTCAGCAGTGGATGCCAAGAGCGGATACCAGAAATCGCACCCAGCTTGCCAGAAACGCCTGAACGGCCCTCCAGCTTGTCGCAGCTCGCCCCATTGCCGAACGAGACGGTCACGGTACGCCTCCTTGCCATTGGGGTCCTCGGAAAGCCTCCGAAGTTCTTTACACCTCAGGTGGACCCACTGGATTGCCCGCCCAGGGAACGCACTCGTAGTGGATTTCGTGGCCAAGAGGGCCCTCGCGGAGGTCGGCTTGAACACCATCGGGGTACCACCTTGCAGCCCTCGGGCCCCTTTGAACTGGGTGACTTTTTTTGAGTTCCTCCCAGGCCCTAGACGCCCATGGCGAGTAGACTTCCCCAAGGACTTCAACGCCTTGCTGTCGGAGGTCTCCGTGTGCCATGAAGGAGGTCCCCTCTGAGTCCTTGAGGGGGTCCAAGAAGCTGTTCAGCTTATCTACGAGGTCCTGGTAGTTGGGCGGAGGAGGTGCAGGGCCTGTACCGCGTTCAGCTGGAATATGTTGACAACTACAAGGTGCTTGTACTGGTACGTCCTGGCATTTTGCTTTACAAATAGAGAGACAGGCCGATGGGGGCAGTACGGTCCACTCAGATCCGTCAGAACAGCACCAGTGATGTGGTCTAGGATCCCACTGGCCACATAGAAATCAATAGTAGAAGTGCCTTCAGGCCCAACATACGTTGCATCAACAGGTGCACGAATACCCCCCCCCCAGCCTTCGACAGAGGAGATCCCGTACTAAACTCGGGTGGAGAAGCATTGAAACCGCCAGCTATAATGTACGGTAGCCCATGACCGAAGATACCATTCCATACTGTGTTCATCACAGATAAAGTGACCCCTTTCATGTCAGTGGAGTCTTTCAGATAAACAGAATACAAAGCACTCAGGCCAAAGCCACCGCTACGCAGATACCACCTAGCAGCACACCCAGCATATATGGTGGCATCTGAACCTGGTGGAACCCAAGCGTCAAGGTGGATCTTGCTAACCATCATGGTTCCACCACTCTCATTGCCAGCTTCAGTATGAATGCGCAAACACCCATGAACTCGCCACTTAGCCCGTTGAAGACGTGCCCTTGTCTTGGTGAACAGGGTGGACTTCAACCGATGTTCTGGAAGGAAAATGGTATCTGCCTTGGTGTTCCCCATGAGGTAGTTGAAGCTAGTTCCTTTCCGAACAGTAGTCTCCGTGTCATTAGATACCTGTGACTCCTTTTTCCCACTTGTTCCATTTCAAGTAAAGAAATGCAAATCTGGTCAATGTTTGCCTCGGCGTCGCCTTGGCACACTCTGTTGGTCAGCTGGTGCGTTCTGACTCCCCAGGTGGTCGGTACCTCAACCCCCACTGCCTTTCGGCCAAGGGCGAGCAGTGCGTGCCACCTGGGGTAGTTTCCATGGATCCAGCTGCATGGCGACAAATACCAGAACCCAAACCATATCCTGACAACATATTTTCGATACCTGGTCCAGCAAAACGTGAGGAGGAGAATGATAGCGCCGAGCCAGCACACAACGATGAACCAGCCAGCCTGGATGGCCCACCACTCGTGGCCGCCAAACTCGGCGCAGAAGACCCCGCCGCGAAAGCCACTGATCCACTCGTGGAAATCGCAGCCGTCAAGGACGTAGGAGCACTGTTGGTCACTGATGACCTGGGGGCAGTCGTAGTCGTCGATCTTCCGCCCAGGCTCCTGAGACGCTCCTCTGGTTCAAGGCTATCGCCACCCGCGCCATATGGGCTCAGAGGGTCTGCAGTCGCCTGGGCTCGGGGCGACCCTGCAATCGGCCCACTCGGAGTAGCCGTCGAGCTCCACTTTGAACTGGGAGGCCCAGCACTACCACTTGCCGACAAGCCTGACGTCGACTCAGAAAGGCTCTCACAAGGGCGAATACCATCTCCGAGGCGCGTGGCCGAGAGGTAGTCGGGCCATCCCAGACTGGGATCGGCCCAAGATGTCCACGGACTCGGCTGAGTGACCGTGGGCATAAGTGACTCAAGGGTCATCGATGACAAAGGGCAGAGATTGCTCACCCAGCTGACCCATGGTGGAAGAACTTGGTGGGAATACACTCCATCTGGTACAATAGGTGCCGAAGTCGCTTCAGCTAGGCTAAAGACTGTCTTGGTCACCTTCTGCCTCGCCGATACCATCCCAAGTAGCCTGAGGATGGGCAAGCGCAAAGCCAGCCGTCGCTCCTGCATTCGGCCGCCCTCCTGGTCCTGGGCTCTTGAAGCGGGGCTTCTTTGCTGCACTCTTGAGCGCCTCGAACAGCTCCCGTTTTTTCTCGGCGTCCAGGCCCGTGACCCCATCAAGCGCATCTGCCATATCAGCTTCGTCGACCTCCATGATGACGGGGCCCGCCTGACAGGGCGGTGAAGTTGGGGCTGCTGTATTGGGGAATAGCGCATCAAACTGTCCGCGAAGTGCAGCATACTTGCTCTCAAGATCCGTGCGAATTGCATCAGTTCCAACTTCTGCAAGCGCATTTTTAAACTCATCCATTTGCTGGCCAAAAGCATCCATACTGGGCGGAACTGCATTGGCAATTCTCTCGGCTGCCGCTTTGTTGTCTCGCTCCAAAGCCTCCAACTCTGCAGCAATGGATCCGTCGATTGAAATCTTCTTGGCCTCCAATTCGTCAAGCTGCTCTTGGATGCTAGTAGCTTGTCCCCGAAGGCGCTCAATCTTTTCTCACGCTGTCTCTGGGCCTGCTCAGCTTTGAAAAGAACCTTAGAAGCGGGGGCTTGCAGCAGCCGGCTCTGACGGGCATCATCATAGACAGCAGACAGCGCGGCCTTGGCATTGGCGGGGGGGATGTCTTTGAGCCGACCGTTGGTGGCCATCTGTGCCAACCGATGGAGTTCACCAAGAACATCACCTGCCTGAGGCTTGAGGCTGGAATCTGGCGTCGACGGGCGACCCTCTCCTCCCCCGGCCCCACCTCCTCCAAAACTTCCATGACCTTTACCTTTCCATGAACGATTTTTGCCACCAGCTGCTCCACCTTTGCCACTTGATGCTCCTTGACCCCCTCCACCTTTGCCACCTGCACCGTTGCCACCAGTGAACGCCCACGGGTCGCGCACCCACACAGGTGGGGGAGGCGGAATAAAAGATAACTGAGGGAGATGGCCTTTGCAGTGGTAGCAGTGCGAGAAGTGAGCTGGGTTCTTCCTGCACCCGCACGACGGGCAAATGACTCCAGTCGCCGACTTCCCATCTCTAGCACCTTTCCTTGCCGTGCCGCGCAACAGGGAGAACGCGAAATGCAGACTTCTGAGGCCTGCGCGCGTGGGCCTAGGCGACCGTGACCGAAGCGGGAAAACGGTGAACCCCTTGAGCGAGGTTGAGAAGTTCAGGGGCAGGCCCCTTGAGCCAAAATGGCTACGGTCCTCCTCCTCCTCCTCCTCCTCCTCCCCCTCCTCCTCCTCCTCCTCCTCCTTCCTCTTGATGTGGCTCACGCTTTCCCGGAGAGCATGCGGGTTTGGGCCCGCGCTGGCCCTGCGCTGGGGCTTTTCGTGAACGTCGAGAATGCAGTGGTCGTTCCCCTTGGGATGTCAGCAGATTTGCTAGGTGCTCTCGTGGAGCGCGGACTCCATGTTCTTTGACTTCAAGTCCGCCGACACGGTCATTATCTTGGGGTGCATCTTGGGCCTGACATTATTGCCGATTCTTGGGGTCCTGCTGTGATGACGTTTATGAAGTGGATTAATCTCATTCAGGGGCTGGATCTGGGGCTCGCGAAGACCATCGGGCAGTATAGTTTGTTAGCTTTCTCGGTTCTCACCTTGATTGGGCAGTTCTTGGCTCCTCCTGGTGGCGTCCTGGAAGCTGAGAAGGCGGGCCTCCAGAAACTCACGATCGCCCCAACAGTGCGATCACGGCGACAATGATGAAGAGGGCTCAGGCGTGTAGGCTTCCCGCTGGGGGCAAGAGGCATCGAACTCACGAGCCGAGCCGCTCGATTTCGTGTTGCTGTGTGCTCGCCCTCGTTCTCTCCTTTGAAACAGACACTGGAAGAATTCGAGGCCTCCGATGACAGTGTCATGCTGTGGAGACACGAAATGTGGTGGTGCGACAGCATCCTTTGCAGTCAAACCGACAACTGCAACAGTCTCTCTGCCATCCCCTCGATCGTCCCCTATGTCACTCCATTGCAGAGGAAAACTGAACTCGAGCTTCGTCGACTTTTCCCTCGCGAAGTGATACCCACTGCAGTTTCCCGCTTGCGAAAGCTTGATCCCCAGTTGTTGCCTGATCAGGTCGATTTTGTTTTGTTCTTTTTTACGGCCTTCTGGAGGGCTGCTCCTTCCGTTCCTCCGTCCGTCCTCACCTCCCTTCCCAGAGCCATGTGCAACGCGTGGTGTACAATTGGGTGGTTTCGGTCTGAAGCCCGCAAGTGTAGTCAGTGTGGCGTCGTTGGTGGTGACCAGCTCAGGCAGCTGATAGAGTGTCTGATTTTCGATGCTCTCGGTATCTTTCTCCCGTCGCTGCCTTCTTCTTTCTGTCTTGTTGATGGGGTCTCGCGCATGTTGATATATCGCCATGTTCCCTGGCTGGATGCTCCGCTCGTCTCGGTGCTGCTGTCGTGTCCGCCTGCCCTCGTCTCGTCTTTTCTCTTGGTGAGTGGTCTCTTCCTCCTCCTCGTCCTCCTCCTCCCCTCCTCCTCCTCCTCCTCCTCCTCCGCCTCCTCCTCCTCCCCTTCCTCCTCTTCCTCTCCTCCTCCCTCCTCCTCCTCCTCCTCCTCCTCCTCCGCCTCCTCCTCCTCCTCCTCGTCCTCCTCCTCCTCCTCCACCTCCTCCTCCTCCTTCTCCTCCTCCTCCTCCTCCTCCTCCTCCCCCTCCTCCTCCCTCCGTCTCCTCCTCCTCCTCCTCCCTCCTTCTTCCTCCTCCTCCCTCCTCCTCCCTCTCAAGCCAATTGGGCTCGAGCATTTTGCCAGAGCCCGATCCCTGTACCTTCATCGGGGTGCTTGAGGGATAGCCTTGCGAGTCCAGCCCACACTCGCCAGGTTAACGAAAGCAGGGGTGACAGCAGATGTGGTGCGCCCAGCCCGCCCAGCCAGTCGGGGGAGGCCCTCTCGACCGTGGAGTCGGCGCGCGCATTGCAAGACGTGTGAGTACAATGACAGGTTGGCCGCGTCAGGGGGCAAGTGCCCCACATGCAGCAAGAAGATCCGCCTCTACGTGCCGAGGGCGCCCAGCGTCTCTTTCGACGAGCGCGTGGGGCAGATCGAGTTGCAGGACGACGGCGGCACCGTTGCGGGGTCTGGCAAGGCTCGCGCAGGCCGGCCGCGTAGCCCCAGCCCCAAACGCGGAGGCAAGGGCGAGGCTGGAGCCAAGGCCAAGCAGTATGCGGCAGTGCAGGCGCTCTTGAAGGAGGCTGCCGAGGCGTCCGACGACATCTTGTTGAAGTCGGCGCTGGCGGCCCAGCAGGGGCGGCTGCAGCTGAAGGTGCAGCAGGAGCAGCCCGTCTCGGAGGCCGAGACCGTGCGCAAGGCCGATGGAGCCTGGCGAGCGGCGTCTCACCGACACGAGCAGACGGTGACGCAGGTCCTGCGCTTGAGGAAGCAGTTGCAGGTGGCGGAGAGCAAGGGGCAGAAAACAGCTGAGGACTTGGCGCTCGCCGAGATCCACAAGAAGCGAGCGGCCGAGGCCTTGGCGAAAGCCGAGGGAGTGCAGGCCACGCAGACCACGGCCGCCTCTGGTGGTCAGATGCCTGCGTTCGAGCTGCGCATCAACTCGGCGATCTTCGACCAGTTTGAGAGCTGGGATTGCGAGGAGAGCGACAAGGAGCAGTTGAGAGAGTTAAAGCGTGAACTAGATCAGCATCGTTCGGCTTTCGGGTCCAAGGACGTCCAGGTACGTGCTTTCCTCGAGAAAGTCGACAAGTTCGAGAAGGAGGTCGTGGAGCGCATGAGCATGAACAAGAAGAGGCGCACAGCGGGAGCTGATGAAGGAGCCGTCGCGGGTGATGGAGGTGGTCAGGGCGTGCCTCCTACTGCGGCTGCTGGAGGCCCTGAGGGAGTGGCTGCGGCGCCACAGCCTGGCGCTGCAGCTCCAGCTGCGGCTGCGAGTGCCTCGCGCGCGGCTGGTGCTCCCACGGGCGCCACTGGCGCGGCTTCGGCGCCGACGGAGGCTCAGGTCAAGGAGGCTGCTGCCGCCATCTCCAAGGCCAGGTTCGACGCGGCGAAGGCCGTGGAGAAGGGCAAGGGCAGCGGCGGCGACGGAAAGGGTGGCGACGTCAGGGTCCCCGACGCAGACAACGAGGATATGTGACTAGGGGCTGCGACAGCTCCGCTGGGGGAGTCGTCCATGGAGACGACCACTACGGGCAGCAGCAGTCCTTCAGGCACTGGTGCTTCAACGTCGTCATCGGGGAGCTGCAGTACGACCAGTACTGGAACCAGCACTACTGCATCGGTTTCGTCATCGACCAAACTTTTCTTCGGCAACACAACGTGCATGGGGGACAAAGCATGGAGATATCTTTGTCAGACGGCACGGACGCACGACTACGCCACCGCGTGCGAGACACATGTGCATCAGCGAGACCTAGGTAAGTGGACGCCCAAGGCACGTGCTGCAGGTTTGAAGTTGCTGGCCAATAGCGCCAGAGCCAAGGGTAGATGGAAGCAGGCACACCCAGATCAGGAAGCTCGCGCGAATGAAGGAGGTGAGTGGATGTTGGTTCGTAACCATCGCCCTGCTCAGGCTCTTGATGCTGCTCGTAATTCCCCTGCCCTTCGTCATGATCGATGTGCAGCGTTTGATGGGTTCCTACCTGTGTTATTGCATATGCGGGGGTTTTCGCTGGTAGTGTGCATCATATATGTACATTCGGGGATCGGCTTCAGTGGCGACAACGTCCCCCGACTGCGTCGCATCGGCAGTTTGCTTGCATCACTACAGTTACCATGGATTGCCATCGGTGACTGGAATATGTCGCCCACGCAGCTGTGCGCAACAGGTTTCGTGGAAAAGGTAGCAGGCATCGTCGTCACTTCTGAGGCTGAGTTCACTTGCACATCGGGTGAAAATCGACCCTCGCTTTTAGATTTTGCTCTGTGTTCCGAGGCTGCTAGGCCTTATATCCTGGGGCTCAGGGCCGTCCTGGACGTTCCGTGGAAACCCCGCATCGGCCTCAGTCTGGAATTAATATCAGAGGGTAGTCAGTTGTATACTAGGTTTCTGGATTTGCCACCCCAGCTCCCATCGGCGCCTCGTCCAGCTAGGCAGCCTGTGGAAGGTTCGAAGTCGAGCCGAGCTAAGGTGGAGCGCAGGTTAGCACAGCAACTGGCCAAGCAAAAGCGGCATGATAGAATTCGTGAGTGGTTTCCTGTCGAGAGTGCCAGCGTGGAGGAGGAGGGGATGAGTGGTCCGCAGGTCCCCCTCAGCGAAGCCGAAACAGGTGTCGGCGAGCCGCTGGGTGGAGACGGGTTCGATTCCAACGAGGAAGAGGACCCGTGGGCCTTCGAGCCCAGCTTCGGACCCGACCCCGCCCCACCCGCTGCCTCTCTGCCTCCCTCATAGTCAATGAGTAATTCAGCCCAGCGTGAGAGCCCCCCAGATAGTAGCCCCGAGCAACAGTCTCACGAGCAGGAGCCATCGCCCACAGGGTCTGAGGGGAATTTAAAATCCAACGCTGAATTTAAGCTAGCCGAGGTCACCTGGAGTGCTGAAAGGAAAAACGTCGGCTTCATATCGGCGGGCACCTACCCACCTGCTGATGCTGTTGTCCGTTCCGTAGCACATTCCCTTGACTCACATCATTGTGATAGTCTTAGCAGTCTTTTCAGTGCGTGGATTCGCACAGTGGAGGCCAGTTTCGCCTCGCATCATGGCCAGGCCAGCCTTGGGAGATCTCGCGCTGAGGGGCCCAAGTTCCGTGCCGACACTGTCTTGGAAGCGACGCCGTCCAGGATTGCACCTTTGAGGGGTCGCATCAGTGGATGGTGGACCAGGGCTCACGTGGTGTTGGACACATATGCCAAGCATCTGGCTAGAAAGAACTGTGTAAAGCAGCAAGATTTGTTAGTTTCGACGTGTAAGAGGTTGGCTTCGGAGGCTCCCGATAAAGGCCATCAGGTCATCAGGCAGAACGACGGCATATCGTGGGTTTCTTGGTTGCAGCTTCTGTCTTCGGTTGAAACTTTGAGTGCACATGAGCTTGCTGAAGCAGTCAAGTTTAGTGAACGTATTTCGCAGAGAAGTCAGAGGCGGGCCGTCAGTCAGTCTCTGGCCGAGTTTCGTGAATGGACAGAGTCTCAGAGTGCGGTGTCCACCCTCCGCAGGGCCATTCGAGAGGTACCGCAGGCATCTCACTCGCTCGTGGACGGTGATAAGACCATCCAGCACCCGAGGGACATCATGGACAGGAAGAGCCAGAGGTTCCAAGAGCTGTGGGCCCCTGAGGGTCAGCAGCTGGAGGGGCTTCACTCTCTGTTCGCCGACATCCGTGCGCGCGCCGCTGAGGAGCCTCTTCCACCGCTGACAGGGGAGCAGCTGCGGGCAGCTGGCAGAGCCATGAAGCAGACGTCGGCCATGGGAGTCGATCGCCTCACGGCGCTCGACACCGATCGGCTCCCCGACATCGCGCTCGAGGAGCTCGCGGTGATCTTGGCCGCCTGCGAGGCCTGCCAGGCATGGCCGCACCAGCTGCTCTTGACGATCGGCACGCTGTTGCCGAAAAAGGTCACGGGCGACAGAGTCATAGGCTTGCTGCCTCACATCGCGCGCCTCTGGTCCCAGGCGCGCGAGCCGTGGGTGCGCTCGTGGACTGAGGAGTGCGAGGCGCCGTGGGACGCCGCGATCCGCGGCAACGCGGCGCTGCAGGAGGCGTTCGTCCGCGTGGTGGACGAGGAGCTGGCGGCCCGCCTGGGCGTGGCCCACGGCCGCGGGCTGCTGGACATCGCCAGCTTTTACGACAGCATCGGGTGGCTGCGGCTGGGGCTGACGGCACTAAGGTTGGGCTTCCCGGCTGAGGTGCTGGGCCTGGAGCTGCTGCAATGTATGGCGGCGCGGTGCCTGCGACAATCGGGGGCCTACTCTGAGGCCTTCGCACCGACCAGGTCGGTGGTGCAGGGCCTGCGTTCAGGCACACGTTTCGCCAAAGCAGTAACATATTTTATTATGCAGAAGATTTCAACCACTCATGTGTATCTTTCTCATAGGTTGTGGATTGACGACTTGAGCCAGGTGTCCAAAGGGTCCAGGCGAGCTGTGCGTGACCGCCTTGTTGCTTGCCTGAAGGAGACCTGCATGTTGATGCAGAAGGACGGCCTCACTATCTCCCCCAAGAGCGTGGTGGTGTGCACTAAGCTCGCGGACGCCAAGGAGGTGGTGAGACGTCTCAAGCTTTCAGGTTTCGCGGTGACGGCGGCGGCGCAGACTCCGTACCTCGGCGTTGACGTCGGCGGCGGCAAGCGGCATGCCAGAGCGACGCGGACGGCCAGGATCTCACGTCATCGGAGGATGCACGCGAAGGTTGTGAAGCATGCGCGCACAGCCAGACGCTACAGGCTGACGGCAAGGTTAGAGCAACAAGGCGCTGCTGCTGCGGGCGCCTATGCTCATCAAATGCATGGTGTTTTTGGTCATCGAATGCGACAGATGCGAACTTTCCTGTGTGCCGCGTCCAGCCCTCGGCTCACGGGGCGGTGCGTTGCGACGGTGCTTGATTTGCGTGCTCCAGGGCGCGATCCTGCTTGTCGTTTGCCGAAGGAATGCTTGCAGATGTGGATTCGTACATGGCTTTCGCAGCCAGCTCTCAGAAATGGGATCGACAGGACTTGGAGGCAGATGGCACAAGAGTTTCGGTCGATGCAACCCCAGCTTCGTAGTCGACATGTCAGGGGACCTCAAGCTGCTGTGATCACCTATCTACTCCAAGAAGGGTGGGAACCTGAGGGTCCTGCTGATTGGAGGGTCCAGCCCGACGGCACGGGGATGCAGCGCAACTGGCAATTCAACCCAGCGGCCTTGACGGGCTATGAGAAGGTTGATGTCCCGAAGGCCTTCTTGCAGGAGTACGAGGGCGCGGTGATGCAGAGGCTGTGACGGCAGGCTGCTACTCATTTCGACAGCGCAGGCATGGAAGGTGGGATCTGCAACCTTTCCCTGCGAGCCCTTCTTCGACAGCTCGAGGGGGGGCCTAGCGGCAAGCAGCTGTCTGGCATCCTGTTGTCTGCAGCTGCGGGAGCAGCCTGGCCGCGGGGGCGCAGGTCTGAGAAGTCCAAGTTGCCGATTCCGCAGGTATGTGCAAAGTGTAGAGTTGAAAGGGAGACTTCTTTCCATAGGATTTGGAATTGTTCCAAGTGCACAGATCACGACATATACAAGTTGTCAGATGAATATGCACCGAGGGCCCACGCGCAGCATGAGGTCGAGCCATGTTTTTGGCATAGAGGTCTTCTGCCGCAGGAGTGGGTCTCGGTTCCGCCCCCACAAGAGGAGGCCGTTTGGTGGAGTGAGGGCGTTGAAGCGTTTGAAGATGATTGCTTCGGCGTGGGCTCCGAGTCGGCCCCGGTTTGCCTTTTCGGCGACGCGAGCGGGGGCGAAGATACTTCTGACCCTCGCCTCAGGCGTGTAGGTTGTGGTCTAGCGCAGTATTCGGATATCTCTGATCATATGCAACTAGTTGCTTCTGTGTGGGGGGGGCCTCCCTGGACCCGTCCAAACAGTTGCCAGGGGTGAGCTTTTTAGTCTTCTCACAGCGTTGATCGGCGCTGATGGAGTGGTGATTTGTACCACCGATAACGCTAATGTCTGCTCTGGTTGGTATTGTGGCCGAGCATTCGCCCCAGAGGGGGAGAACGCGGATTTGTGGCATCAGGTAGGCCAGGTACTCAGTAGAAAACCCAACCTTGTCTGGACTGTCCTTTTCGTGTACTCTCACCAAGAGGCGTGTGGCGCCCTCAAGGGCAGAGCTCCTTTGTATTGCGAAGGCCTGACGGCCGGTGCCGCCGACCCTGTTCGCAATGCGCAGCAAGAGATTACGAGGTTGCTCAAGGTCGGCTTGGCTGGAGCCCAGGGGAAGAGGAGTCCCAGGGGGGGGCGTCGTATCTGACCCGGGGGGGGGGTCGACACCCCCCCCCCCCTCCCGGCGGGGGAGGGATCAAAGGGAAGGGGCTTCCCTTCGACTCAATTACGAGGTTGCTCAAGGTCGGCTTGGCTGGAGCCCAGGGGAAGAGGAGTCCCAGGGGGGGGCGTCGTATCTGACCCGGGGGGGGGGTCGCACCCCCCCCCCCTCCCGGCGGGGGAGGGATCAAAGGGAAGGGGCTTTCCCTTCGACTCAATTACGAGGTTGCTCAAGGTCGGCTTGGCTGGAGCCCAGGGGAAGAGGAGTCCCAGGGGGGGGCGTCGTATCTGACCCGGGGGGGGGGTCGACACCCCCCCCCCCTCCCGGCGGGGGAGGGATCAAAGGGAAGGGGCTTCCCTTCGACTCAATTACGAGGTTGCTCAAGGTCGGCTTGGCTGGAGCCCAGGGGAAGAGGAGTCCCAGGGGGGGGCGTCGTTCTGACCCGGGGGGGGGGTCCGACACCCCCCCCCCCTCCCGGCGGGGGGGGGATCAAGGGGCTTCCCTTCGACTCAATTACGAGGTTGCTCAAGGTCGGCTTGGCTGGAGCCCAGGGGAAGAGGAGTCCCAGGGGGGGCGTCGTATCTGACCCGGGGGGGGGGTCGACACCCCCCCCCCCCCTCCCGGCGGGGGAGGGATCAAAGGGAAGGGGCTTCCCTTCGACTCAATTACGAGGTTGCTCAAGGTCGGCTTGGCTGGAGCCCAGGGGAAGAGGAGTCCCAGGGGGGGGCGTCGTATCTGACCCGGGGGGGGGGTCGACACCCCCCCCCCCCCTCCCGGCGGGGGAGGGATCAAAGGGAAGGGGCTTCCCTTCGACTCAATTACGAGGTTGCTCAAGGTCGGCTTGGCTGGAGCCCAGGGGAAGAGGAGTCCCAGGGGGGGGCGTCGTATCTGACCCGGGGGGGGTCGACACCCCCCCCCCCCTCCCGGCGGGGGAGGGATCAAAGGGAAGGGGCTTCCCTTCGACTCAATTACGAGGTTGCTCAAGGTCGGCTTGGCTGGAGCCCAGGGGAAGAGGAGTCCCAGGGGGGGGCGTCGTATCTGACCCGGGGGGGGGGTCGCTACCCCCCCCCCTCCCGGCGGGGGAGGGATCAAAGGGAAGGGGCTTCCCTTCGACTCAATTACGAGGTTGCTCAAGGTCGGCTTGGCTGGAGCCCAGGGGAAGAGGTCTCCCAGGGAAAGGGAAGGACAGAGACGACGAGTACAAAGAATGACGGAGATGACGGCTCGAACGGAAAAGCCCCTCACACACGCCGACAGGGTCGGCGGATTTGGCTGTGGGAAATGCTGCCGCTGATAAGTTGGCGTCGGCAGCAGCGCGTGCAGTCAGAATCCCAGCCCCGATTCGTACCAGAGTTCTCACGAATGAGAAGATGGCTTTCGCCGTCCGCATGCGAATTCTGCTCGCCACCTTGGAAACTTTAAAAGCCGAGCAGGCCTTGGCGGCCGAGGAGCCCCGCGGGACCCGTGTCAGGAACCCTGGGCCCAGGCCGCCCGCGCCTGCTGTCTGCAAAGAGTTTTCCACGGCATATACGTTGTCTGAAAGCGGTCTCTCATGTTTGAAGTGTAGGAGTTCAACGACTAAGGCTAGGAGAAAAGTCTGGTTGGATACCCCCTGCTTCGACCTGAGGGCTGTAGATGGCGTTGTTTTCAGGCCGCCCCCCCGTTGCAGGGTGCACATCTGTGGGGGGTGGGCTGATGAGACTCACAGTTTACAATATCACGCTGGGCTAGGGATTTGGTTCTGCGGCACCTGTGGTAGTTTTGTGGCCCAGCAGTTGGCCCAACTCGGGAAGAGGTGCGTTGGCAGACCTGCAGGTATTCGTGTAGATTATTTGAAGAATATCGAACGGGGGATCTGGCCTAAAGCTTACAGCAAAGCTGATCAGGCCAGAAGAGCGGCTCGTTCTCTTTAAGCTAATCCGTAACCGACACAGTCGCAATATCCGTAACTCCGTAACTCCCTCCTCCTCCCTCCTCCTCCTCCTCCTCCTCCTCCTCCTCCTCCTCCTCTCCTC
>CAUYUJ010018148.1:0-37500 GCA_963575745.1 Prorocentrum cordatum
GTGCCGCACATGTGCAGGAAGCTCGATGCACCAGCGGCCCTCCGTCGCATCAGGAAGCCGAACTCGCCCTTCACGACGAAGATCTCGCGACTGCCCGTCGTGCGCTCGTTGATGACATCGTCATCGTAAACCTGCGACACGGTGGTCGTGAGCTTCATCCTCGTGCCGTCGTACTTCCGCTTTCGGAAGAACACCGTGGGGTCGATGACAGCACCGTGCTGCTCACGAGAACCCACGCATGCCTCCTCAAGGCGGCCAATGGTGGACAACACGTGCTCCTGAGAAGCGGCAAACGCCGAGTACGCAGCTGCGTAGACGCGCTCCCTGAAATGCCCAGGCGCGATCCCGAGTCGGCCTGCCATCGCGGTCGCCGACGTCAGCGAGACGACGCTGTCATCAGGGTACCGCTTCTCCACCAGCACCCGCGCCAGGCTGGCCAGCGGCCCTGCAGGAGGGCCAGGCGGGCCGCCACCGCCTGCTGCCGCCTCCAGCGGGCCCTGGGCGCGCGCAGGCGCGGGCTGGTGCAACATCAGCTGCTGGTCGCCGACCAGCTCGGGGCTCGGCGCCCGACGAGGGCTGTCGGCGCCCCAGCCCCACTCCTCCTCCCCCGACTCGACGGGAAGCTCCGCGCCCTCCGCGCCGCCATCCAGCCGAGCATCTGGAGTCGGAATGGAGGGCACGCCCCTTCCTCCTCGCTCAAGAAGGCCTCCGAAGGCGAACTCATCGTGAGCAAAAGCAAGGCCGAAATAAATGTGAGCCAAAATGGTTACGGAACGTAGGACGCTTGCTACCCTCTCTGGCGGGGGGGGGGATCCATGGCGGGGGTCCTTGTTACCCCCTCTGGGGGGGGGCCCTCGTTGCCCCCTCTGATCGGGGGGGGGGTATGTTCAAGGGAGCGTTGCGTTAAAAACAAAAAAAAAAAAAAAAACAAAAATAAAAAAAAACAAAAAAGAAAAAGAAAAAAAAAAAAAAAAAAAAAAAAAAAAAAAAAAAAAAAAAAAAAAAAAAAAAAAAAAAAAAATACAAAAAAAAAAAAAAAAAAAAAAAAAAAAAAACAAAAAAAAAAAAAAACAAAAAAAAAAAACAAAAAAAAAAAAAAAAAAAAAAAAAAAAAAAAAAAAAAAAAAAAACAAAAAAAAAAAAAAAACAAAAAAAAAAAAAAAAAAGAACAGAAAAAAAAAAAAAAAAAAAAAAAAAAAAAAAAAAAAAAAAGTTAAGGGACGAGGCCCATGCGGTTGCCACCAAACGGGGGGGATATACTTAGGGGGTCTGTTTTACTCATTTGACGACCCTCGAAGCACTCGAGACATCCTCCAAGCTTCGCGCAGTCCGCCGACCCCCACTAGGGCCGTAAGAAGAGCATGAACACGAATTGCCCCTGGCATTGTGCGCCGCGCCCCGTTACACACAGCCTGGCACGCACGACGCGACAAAAACGCAGATTCGACTGCGAGGTGATATAGTCACCGATTACACAAACCCTCTGTGGCTGCAGCCCTACAAAAACAAAAATGGCATCACCATTTTCCTGGAGGCCCAACGAGGACCATCAGACCCCTTACTCCGAAATGCTGCCCCGACGCGGGCCTCATCATACCTCCAACTCCGCAACGACGCCGTTGAAGGCATCAAAACCCATCTAACGCAATAAGACGACATAGACTCGCCAGGGAAGTCTCAATTCTACACTGCGGGCACCTTACCGGCATGGATTGTCCTCCTTGTCTGACGACGGATGGTGGGCTGCTCCTCCACTGGCGCAGGCAGTCAGGGCGGCACCGGTGTCCACAGGGGGCGACAACGTCTGCGGAGCCGACGAGGGCTCCACTACATATTAAGCACGTCTGGGGTTCACCGTCGAAATCCCAGGGGGGGGCGGAGACGGGTTCGCTAACCTCGCCAGGTAGTCTGGCAGCGTCGCCCGGGGGCTCGCCCGTGCCAGCGATGGGCGCGCCCAGGCTTTCGATGAGGACCCCGGTGGCAGTGGGGGCCTCTGCCTCGGCGCTGCACGCCCTGAGTCCGATGCCCCCCCCAGGAGGGCGCGCGTGAGTTCGTTATCGAACGGGGGGTAATGTATATGGTCGGGAACGCCAGCGCCCCCCCGTAGAAGCCTGGCCAGGTCGTCCAGGGCGCGTCAATCCGCCTGGGGGCCATCTGGTGAAGGCGTCGCAAGGGCGTGTGTCTACACCTCGGACTCGGAGCACAGGTCTGAGCAAGGGGAGGCAGCGTGGGGGGCGAGGCACATCCTTATTGCTCTGGCAATCCAGTTGCCAGGCTCCAGACTCGGGCTCTGCTCTGCGAGCATTTCGCGTGCCATGCTTTGCGCTCTGTCTCCGCTGATGGACGCGCGATCGTCTGGGACGTGCGTCAAGCGCCTTCCAATTGCCTCATCGTCACGCTGTGCCGCGTCCAGGAGCCTGACGGCGCGGCCCAGGGATGCCTCTCGCGAGCCTCTGGCGGGGGCTGACTCGGAGGCCCCTCCCTCCTGGTCCCCACCAAAGATCTGCCGAGCGTCGGCGCGCCAGGGCGCGGTAGTGCCTCGGGTATTTTCAACCGACACGGCGCGGCCTTCTGGGGTGGAGTGGTTGCGTCTGGCTTCGGCTGCTGCTCGGTTCCCCGTCCAATCAGCACGCGCTCTAGCCCCTGCCTCGACGGCCTGGCGGCCCCCAGAGAGGGCGCCGTGTTGCAGCGCATCGCCTGGGCCGATCCGCTCCATCATCCACTCCTGTAGGTCGGGGGCCATGTAGCCGCCGACGCGCGGGGCGTCGACGCGTCAGCCCTCAAGACCAGCCATCGTCATCGCACTGCGGGCTCTCACTGCCTGTGCGTCCTGATATAAGAGCACTGACTGGCCCCTCCACCAGGCTGCAGCAGCGTCGATGATAGCTGGGCTAATGTCGGCGGTGCGGAACGCGGCCCTCAGTGCAGCCCCGCCTTGGTCTGTGGCGGAGCCCCAGATGTAGGGGCCAAGACCCTGCTCCAGGTCATTCCATTGGGCGCGCTGTCGGTGGCGACCAGACCCCTGATCCTGCGAATATCGTCAATCAGTCTGTTGCTTCGAAATCTGTCGCCAGGATCAAGACCGCCCACCGCTGGGCGCGGGTCGGAAGGGGGGGGCCGCGCGACCGCCGCTCGCTGCACCAAGGGCGGGGTCGACCTCCATGATTTCGTCGCCCACGCCCGCGGTCCCCGGAGGCCCCGACAACGCATTATTGCTCCGCAGCGCCCAGAGACCCGCGCGCAAAAAAGGAGGGGGAGAAGGAGAGGGAGAAAGAGGAGGAGAGGAGGAGGTCCAACCCAGTTCAATAAGGCTCTTCTCTAAAAACATAAGGCTTGAGAGGCAAGAGTGTTGCTTTTGTGCGCGATGTCCGCCGGCGCCCGCGCGGCGCCGACTCCTTCCCCCGCGTCTCTGCATCTCCAAGGGCCCCTGCTGAGCGCCTGGCCTTCTCGGACGGGCCGCGCTCATCCTGATCGAATTTTGTCTGGGCAGTCGAGCTGGGACCCCAAAGGATGGCCCCGCGCAATGCTCGAACAGGTTCATCGAGGGTGGCGTCGGTCTCGCGCCCGGTCGAACCGCTGGAGGAACCTGCCCAAGCTCCGCCCGCACTTCGGCCCCCCGGCGCTCTGGCCCCGCACTCGTCAGCGTGGTAGTAGCCCTGGCCTTCCGCGCCCACTCCTCGGGCGGCTGCCGCTCTCCCTCAGACCACCGGGCCCCCCCGAAACCTTGCCCGAGGCCCGGCGGGGGCCCTCGTGGGGCGGCGCGCGGCGGGGGGCCCAGTTGCAAGCGCGGTGCTCCCGGCGCCGATTGGGCCAGGCCTCCTCGCCAAGCCCCTGCAACTCCCCCGCCCACGCGGGCCTGGCTAAGCCCTCGCCTCTCACGGAACGCCCCCGCCAATTGGCGCAGCTCGTCCAGCTCGTCGTCTGTCGCGAAGGATCCGCGGCCCCGCTCCAGCGCGTCGAGGGGCTCCACAATGGCGGCGCAGGCATCCCCCAGGTCGTCGAATCCCTCGTTCTGCTGAAGTACTCTGCCACGCCCAGCGGGTGCTCGCCGCTGCTCGAAAGCGCCCCTAGGTACTCCAGCGCCAGCGCGCCCCCTCCTCGCCCGCGCCAACGTTCTCGGGCGGCGCCGCCCAGGGGCCCTCCTAACTCCTCCCTGGACGGCGCGTCCCGCCAGGGCGGCTGCGGGGCGTGGGCGGGGGGGGGGGGGGGGCATGGGTGGGGCCTCGCGAAGTGTGCTCCCCACCTGGCCCCCGGGCCTCTCCTCTCCTCCTCTCTGGATGATGCGCGGCGGGTGCCCCGCGCGGCCGGCCGCGCCTGTGGCCGGAGCGAGAGCCGCCGGGCCAGCCGTCCTGCCGTGCTCATCCATCCTTTCTGGACCAGCGCGCTCGTCTTCAGAATGATGGCGGGCGCCCCCGCGGGCGCTGCCCCCTCGCGTGCGCGGCCGCCGACCACCGGCCCCAGGTTGGACGGGGCCGTCATTTCGGCGGCTAGAGACATTGACGATGCTACTGTAAGAGTGTGCGTGGAAAACGCGTATTTACATTAACGCCTCTATAATTAGCCAGCTTTGTACTGCGAGCTTGAGGGGACCTTCAAAGGGGGGACAGGCGGAGCTGGAGCGACAACCCTATAGAAAATCAAAAGCGACAAACACGCTCAAACACGGCACTGAACATCCGACGCAGCAGCAGGAGCGTCCGGGAAGGTGCCGCGAGCGCGCCTAGAGGGGGGGGTCCCCCCACGAGGTGTTAGAAGGCGTGGCCGAGCCACCTTGGGCCCAAACCTCGAGCGGCGCCTGACCTGGCCACAAGGCCACGCAGGGCCCGCGAGAAACTCGGAAACGCATCAGTCCCAGCCCGAAATTACCGAGACTGGCATACTTGCCAAAACACCAGCCTTGCAACATACGAGGGAGGGAGGGAAAGGGTTATTCATCTAGTTGTGCCCCAGCCCCCCTGTTAATAAACAGCCCCGGTCCGAGTGTCGTTCTGATCTTGACTTTGAGGGAAGACGGGGGGGGACAGGGGACACGTCAACCTGCCTCCAGGCACGCACCGACTATATCAAAAGATAAGTCTGATAATAGAATCAACGCACATACACGAGAGTGCTGGCCTCTAACCCGCCAAAAGATCTGGGCTTTGCCACGCACGCAAATCAATGAAATAATACTGTCAAGTCCAAAATCATTACTCTCGTGCGGCGCTTGTCTTGCGCCTGTGTCGAGTGCGAGATGCGGTGCTGGGGCGACCTGTCGTCAGCGCCCGTCCCCCGTCAAAACTCGGGAGCTCGACCTCCTGGCCGCGCGCGCGCTCCAGCTCCTCCAGCAGATGACCTGCCAGTGGGGTCTGAGCGGCAGGCGACTCCTTGATCCATCGAATCAGCGCCTCCGCAGGCGCCGACCAGAAGCTCACGCCTGCACGCGCCTGCCCGTCAGTCATCTTGCCCAATTGGCTGATCAGCATGTGGGTCTTCGTGTAGCGCGCCAGCGCTGCCGTCGTCTGCCACCTGCCCTTACGGCGGGCAGCCTCCAGACAGCCCCCTCGTGCCGCGAAGCTGGCTGCCCCCGAGTGCCGTATGGCGTGCGGGGGGACCATGCCAGCAAGCCCTTCGTCGCCCAGCGCCTTGCGCCACTCGCGTCTGAACTTGTCCTGCGACACGGGGAAGCCGAGGCCCCTGCGAGCGCAGCCCCGCAGCAGGGCGCGCAACACTGCCGCTGTCACCGGCCATGAGATCACCACGCCCTGGTTCGAGCCCGTCTTGACCTTCCCCCTTCTCTCGTGTCTGCCCAGGGTGAAAGCCAGCTGGCCCCCAGGTCCCTTGGACACGTCCTCGGCCCTGAGCTGGCCCCAGTCCTGTTCCCTGAGCCAGCCGTCCAGTTGCGCGAGCACTGCCGCCCCCTCGATCAGCTGGCCAGCGCGGAACATCCTGCCGATGACCAGGCCGACCGCCTCCATGGGAACAGGCGCGCCTTCCCCCAGCTGCCCCAACTTCTGCCACGACTTCAGCGCCCTGGCCGACGTCGGAAGCTGGTCCCTGTGGTCCTGAAACACGTGCTTGAAACCGTTGAACAGCACATTGGCTCGCCCGAAGCCCAGCTGCCGCACGTAGCACATGTCGGAGATGTAGTCCGCCAGCGCTTGGTCCCTCGCCTCGAAGGTGTGAAAGTCCAACTGGTTCCTCCTTACGTCCACCAAGAACTCGCGCACGGCCTTCTGGTAGACCTGGTTGGTCGCGTCGTCCACGGCGTGGATGACCAAGCGATTCGCGTAAGAGCAGCCCGTCACGCTGCGCCTCGCCCCACGCCCGCGCTCCTTTCTTGACCAGAGGCGGCGGGACACTCGTACCCTTTGCTCTGGTCGAACGTGGACTCGAGATGCCTCGATCCCCCACGGCTCCTCCCCCTTGCGCCACCAGCACCCCGAAGGCTACAAATGTGCCGAACCAGCGTCGGTGGCTCGATGGGCCTGCCGCTGATGCAAGCGCCGCTGT
The DNA here is from genome assembly GCA_963575745.1 of Prorocentrum cordatum. NCBI lineage: Eukaryota > Dinophyceae > Prorocentrales > Prorocentraceae > Prorocentrum > Prorocentrum cordatum. The sequence goes on from CAUYUJ010018148.1 coordinate 6,493, forward strand.
AGTCGCTGTGGGGCGCCTCGGGCCACGTGCAGCTTGACCATCTCCTCCGCCACGCCGATGTGCGGCCCCCTCGACAGCCCGTCCGCAAGGTTGAGCTCGGACGGGAACTCTCGGTAGTAGCCTCTGATCCTGCCGACCATCTGGACGATGCCCGCAACACGGCAGGGGTGCAACAGCTCGAGAGGGCACGCGCACGCCAGCTGGGCCACCCTGGGTTGGAACGGCGACCTGCCTCTCAACTCTTGATGAGGCATCTGGGTACGACTGCAACACCGAAAAGTACCAGGACACCTCCTCGCTAGTCTGGTCATCTCCCTCACACTCGTGACGAAACCCGTGGGCTCCTTCCAGGCCTCCCCGAATGCACAATAGTCCAGCTCCACTCCCCAGGCGCCCATCTTCGGTAGGACTTTTCTCGAGGGGCAAGAAGGTCCAGATGAAGCTGCCTGCAGTGTTCTCCAGCGGGAAGGGTGTCGCCATGGTGCCACATATCGTCAGCACCTCCACCGCCTCCTCGAGCTTGGCCAGCTTCAGCAGCAGCTCCAGGTCCTCGCTGATCCGCCCGTCGTACCCGACCCACTCCGAGATGTCCCACGCCTCTCCCCAAAAGGTCGTGATCTCCTTGATGGCCTCCAGCAGCCACGACGCGTCCGAGAACAGCTCCAGCCCCCCAGGTCGCCCCACCCGTGGTCGTGAAAGTAAGTCCTCTTCGCCGCCGACTGCCTCCACCTCTCTCTCTCCATCTCGGTGTAGGTCTCCTCCACCTGTGGTCCCCAGAGGCCCTCGGTCCACCGATCAGCCTCCGCATGTGCTTCTTCGGGGTCGCCATCGCAAGCTGAAGTTCCACATCCACTCTCCGAAGCGTCGGTCATGTAGTCTCGCGGCCACCACGGCGCCTCCAGGTCCGACTTCATGTAGATCGAGAGGTTCACCGCAGCCGAAGGCTCGCTCTTGACCGTCTCTGGTAACCTTCGCGGTACGACACACTCCTCCAACTCGTAACCTCAGATCCCCCTGCAGGTCCCGTCCAATAGGGCGAAAGCGGACCTGAACTCCAACATGGCCCACGTCCAATGACCCGCCAAAGCCGCCAGCACGGATGGGAGAGCAACGTTCTCCAGTAGTAGCGCCTCCGTCGCCAAGACCAGCTCCGAGATCTTCTTTGTCTGGACCCGTAGAACATACGGCCTCGACGATGGGATCGAAGGCCCCACTCCCGCACCGAGTCCCTCTCCCCATGCTTCCTTGCGGATCGCGAGGCCATTGTGGTTCAGGAGCTGCTTCACCACCCCCCTGTCTCGCAGGATCTCCTCCCCCCCGCCTGGTCCCTTCAGGGTGAAGCCGATGTAGTCGAGTCACAGCATCAGGGTGAGCTTCACCGCCACCTCCACAGACGTCTCCTCCTCCACCGCCTCGGTCGCGCTCGAGAGAAAATCCCTCTGCTGCGACGGAGGTCGAGTGTTGGGTGTCAGACTGCGGAATCTCGGGGTCGGCTTCCCATACGTAATGGTGTGCGCCCTCAGGGTCTCGAAACTCGACCCCAGGCAGGTGCGCGTCAGAAAGACGGCCCATGCCAAGCCCATCACCAGGTTCGCTGCTCCCAGGCCAATCACCGAGCGGTCGGGCCTCTTGAACTCGAGTCCCTTCTCCTGGCCACACTGGTGCAGCTCCTGAGGCGAGGCACCCTCCTCGACAAAGAACTCCGCCAGCTCCGATTCCCAGTGCAGTCGATAGAACCAATCCGGCACGTCGCCCTGGAAGGAGAAGAGCCGCCGCCCATGCGAGATCACCTCGTCTAGATCCAGCCAGGCCAAGCCTGCGGGACTCCCAAGCGGCCTCCACGGCGGCTCGTGAAAAAGAAAGTTGACCTACCTGCAATCCCAAATCAGTCGGCTCTTCAACACCTCCCCTGAGTTGGCCACCGTGAACAGTCCCATCTTTTCCCGTACCACCTTCGCGTAGTCCAGCATCCCCACCTGGTGCATGCGGCAAAGCAGCTCCCGCCTCTCCGCCTTGCTCCTCCGCGCCAGGTCCGAGTAGCTCTTGGTGTTATCGTACTTCTCCCCGCCCCCCTCGCCCGTGCCCTTGATCATCAACTTCTCCAACGAATCGATGTAGATGTCCGCACAGGCCGCGAGGTCCTGGGCGCGACAAGGCGTCGTACCTGGGCTGGGCAGCGAAACTTGCCCAGCTCGGAAAGGACCCAAATCTCCCTTCTTGCATCTCGTCATTTTCTTGCTGTCCTCCTTCTTCCTTACCGTCGTGTAATAACCGCTGCCTGCCGTCTCCTCCAGGTGGCCGAAGGCCACCTTCCCGTCGTTGATGTTGCCCCAGCTCGCCCGCTGGGCGCGCCGGTCCCAAAGATCTCTGATGATCTTCTTCTGGAGCGGGCTGCTCACCATCCTCCTCCCCTTCGCCTCGCCCACCGTCCTGAGGTGGGCTGGCGGCAGCCACCCGCTCGCACAGCCCGTGGCCATGCTCATGATCGCCGAGGTAGTCCTCGCCACCCTCCTCTAGGTAACACGCAGGCTGACAGAACTCAGCCCCGCACTCGACCTCCTGGTGGTCACCAGAAAAGGGAGATCTGGCAAGGTCCTCAGCGGGTCGCGCCCCCGAAGATCCATTGACAATGTCCAGGGATGGCCCCGCCTGGTGACCTGCACCACGAAGCACTGGATGACCTGCTCGCGGTAGTGGAGCCTCGAAGATGCCCAAGTAGACCTCCTCTGGCTAGAAAATCTCCTGGGAGGGACACTCCTCCCAGGAAAGCTCGTAGAACAACCGGCCCAGCAGGCCCCCGATGAGCCCGATGAAGACGGCGGGGTGAGGCTGGCGAGCGAGGGCCGACGACCCCCTCAAGCCACGTGGCGCAGTGCCTACAGCACGCTCTTGACCAGTGCTTACCACGATCGCACCGGCCGCTGACTTATTCGACGTCAGCGCCGTGTCCCCCACCGCCACCCTGACTCAGGTGCTTGTTCAGGGTCGCTCGTCGCTTCAGCTTCTCCAGCACCTCCTCGTCGGCCTTCAAGTTCTCGTTGTCCCGATCACCGTCCAGACGTAGGTACTCCTCGGCCAGGCTCCAGTCGACCTTGGACTTCCACTTGCCCCCATTTTGCGCCTTGGGGCGCTGCCAGTCCGCTCGGCACTGCACCCGCTCATAGGCCTTCCAGATCGAGTAGAGCCGCAGGCACGTGAGCTCCGACGCCTGGCTGTTGATCAGGGCGTCGTGCTCGCCCGAGCTCATCATGCGGTCCAGCACCGTCGCCAACATGTTCACCTCGTTCGCCACGGAGGCCGTCTGCAGCTCCTTGGCCCGCAACCATTCCTGCGTCTCGACACGGGCAGTCCGCCCCCCACGGTAGAGCTTCGCCAGCACCGTGGGAGCGACCCTCGCCCTGACGCCGCCCACCTGGGCACCGAGGGCGGGCCTGTACTGCTGCAGCACATTCAGCAAGCAGTCCTTGGGGTTGGTCGCCTCCAACCTCAGCTGCACGATCTGCTCCTTCGGTGGGTGGTCGAAGTCGCCGCTGAGCTTCTCCCAGGAGCCGCTGCTCCCACTGCTGCTGACTGGAGTCCGGGGCGACCCCGCTGTAGCCATGGCCGAGTCCTTCTGGACAACACTCTCGTTCTCGTTCAGCTTCTTGATGGAGGCGTCGACGTCACCAACGCTGGGCTCGCCCTCCTCCGCCGCTCCTCCTCTCAAGGCGCCACCCTCACGCCTAGCTTCGCCAGGAGGCGGCGCCTGGGGCGGTAAGGGCATCGGAGGGCGAGCACCCACCTCCTCGCGCATCTTGTCCCTTAAGTCGATCATGGCCGACGCCAGCTCCGCCTGCCCCCTCGCCCGCTCGGCAAGGGCTTTGGCGTCGGGCTCATCCTCGCTGTCCGTCGCGTCGCGCCCGTCAACCACCGTGGTGCCGTCCTCGCCCCCGCTGTCACTGTCCGAGCTGTCACCTCGGTCCTCGCTGGAGCTACATGTACATCCACGCCATGTAGCCACTGACTGCGATGCTCCCGATGGCGCACGCAGTCTTCTCCAAGTCCCCGTTGTCGTACACGTCCCCGATCAGCTCCACGAAGGACTGGAAGTCCTCGAAGGCCTGGAACGCAGCACGAGCACCATGATACCCGCTGCTCACCCAGGACCCGAGCTCGAAGTAACGCCACAGCCTCCAGCCAAGGAAAGCCACGGAGCCCCAGGCCCCTGCCGTACGGTAGCTCCAGCCCGCCACCATGAGTGTAGATACTCCCGTGAACATCCAGCTCGCGGTCTGTGTCTTGGAGCTCGGCTTCTCCTCTCTCTTCAGCTCAGCGGCCTTGACCTTCTCCGACCTCGCCTCGGCATCCTTCAGCTCCGAGCGGGCGATCAAGCGCTCTGACGCAATCAACGCAGCATCCCGCTGCTTCTCATTCAGCCCAGGGTGTTCAGTCCAGACAATGCCCTGCTTCGGCTTGCTCAGCGCGTACTTCTTGTCACGAACGTTCACGAACACCACTCTCTGAGTCGGATCGACCGCGGTCCACACGGTGCTCTTCGCCCCTCCCACTCGAGTCAGCAAGAGGAGCACCACCCCCGTCGGCTTCGTCGGCGACTGGAGGTAGAACTTGTTCCAACGCGCCCAGGGCGCCATGAAGCTCGCACGCGAGCCCTTGAACAGCTCCCCAGGCTCGTCACCGTAAGGCTCCCGGAAGAGGGGCTCGCTGTCCTCCTCCACCTCGGCCTCGCCGTACGTCAGGAAGACCGGCAGCAACGCCTCCCACTCGCCGGCTAAGATCGCCAGCGCCAGGGCCCAGCTGACGGGCCCCGCACGCGTCGTGATGCCAGCGCCAGCGCTGCCGTTGGCTGCGCACGCCGCCAGGCCAGCAGCCCGATCGCCTGCCGCGCGCAGGCCCCTCGAACACCGCAAGGCTGGTGTGCTCCAGGGCTCGAGGACGCGGGGACTATCCCAGTCACTCAAACCACTGAGCCGAAACTGCAGCCATAAAAGACAGTAAGAAGGGTGACGATTTCGGCGGCTAGAGACATTGGCGATGCGACTGTAAAACTGTGTTTGGAAAACGCGCATTTGCGGGCGGTCTCTCGGGCCCGCGCACCGCTGCCGCAAGCCGGGCCCCGTTGGGATTGGCGTCAATGCCCGGTGCGTTGGCTCCGGGCGGAGGCGGGGATCGCGACCAGGATCCCCTCGAACGCTCGGGCGCCGACAAGTCGGTCTCGAAGCAAGTCAGGCATCACCCTGCCCAGCGGGCGGCAACCGAGATGCGCGCACTTCTGGTTCCCCCGCCCCCTCTGGCACGTGTCGGCGCGCTGCCAGCGCAAAGTCGCCACCTTCTCCGGACCCTCGATGTCGGACTTCCATCGCCCTCCGTGACCAAGAAGATCAGCTCCCGGGCGCGATCGCGGCACTTCTCCTTCGACAGCCGGTAGGTGGCGTAGCCCCCCTGGTTCAAGGCGTCGCGGGCCCTGCAGCGCTGGCTTTCGGGCTCCGACTCTGTCTCCGAGCTCGGGTCTCTGATCAGCCCCGCAGGGGCGTCACCCGCGCCCATTCGGCCACGCCGGCACCCCCGCTGGCCGCGCCCCTTTCGAGCCCACAGCCGCGCGCCCTCGTCCGCGCGAGGCGCTGCCGTACCAACCGCCCCCCCGCGCCAGCAGGGCTTCGGCGCGGCCGGGATCAACGCCCCCAGGCCGGTGTCCAAGTCGGCCGCGACGCACCCGCAGGCTGGTGCGTGGACGGCGCAATGCCCGTCGCCCAGGCAAGGCATCTCCCGGCAGAGGTGGGCCACCTCGGCCTGAGAGTCCTCCAGGATGTCCCGCAGCTGGCGCGAGGTTGTCGCCAACGCCCCCCTGTGGGGCCACGCGACCCCTGCTTTCTTGCACTTGATGTCGGTGTTCAGCGAAGGGCGCCGCAGGCGAGCAGCCGCGTCGCCCACCTTGATGACCAGGTGGCGCGGCGCCTTGTCGATTCCCTTCGCGCGCAATTGCGCGTCCGCGGCAGCTGGGCCCGTCGTCTTCGCCGGGCACGCCATCCGAATGAGCGCCCGACCCATCTGATCGGCGTGCGCAACAGCAGGTCGAGAGCTCAGGCGACAGACTGGAGCCCGTGCCCGAGGCCAACCGCCAGCGCCACGACGAGACCTGCGAAGGTCGCCCAGCACAGCATTGGCCACTCCGCTCCGAAAGCCTAGTATCTCAGTTTGTTTAAGGTTTAGGCCACTACCTATGACCCCGCCGCCGCCCCAAGCGATGTCGGCCCACTCGAGCTCGGTCTCGGGCAAGTCCATAAACCGTCCGCCCAGCCAGCTGACCCCTACCTTTACGCCGCCGAAGCCGAACCACCCGCACGCGTCCTCCTCCTCATCCTCCGCCTCCTGGGCTGGCGCAGGGTGCAAGCCGGCGTCCTGCGACAGATCTGAGATCGGCGCCTCTCGGTTCCAGCCTGCGACCCAGTTCCAGGCGGGACTCCGCCTCATCCTGGCGCCTGACCCTTCCTCGCTGGCTCCTGGCGCCGGCGGGCTCCACTGTGGACGCCGCGGCGGGGGCGGCTGCCGCCCCTTGCCACCCGCGGCGGTGCTGGGTGGTGGTGCGCGGGCGTCTGTCCGCCCTTTGCCCCCTGATGGCCTTGTCGACTCGGCCTCAGTGGGCGGATGGCGCTGCGGCTTCTCCTTCGCCGCCGCCGCGCCGCGACGCCGCTGGTCTTCCCCCGGCGCCCGCAGCAGAGGAGGGCACGCTGCCTCCCCAACCTCGTGCGCCCACAGCGCGCCCGCGGGCCCCACTGCACCTCGCGGATCCGGCGGCGCAGAAGGCGCTGCGGGAATCCTCCGCCGCCGCCCGATCTCCGCCGCCGCGACGACCCCGATGCGGATGGGCAAGAGGGACACCATCAAGGGGCTATCCCCTCCGCTCTGGTAGCCGCCGCCTGTCCTTCTGCCTCTCTCTCACTGGATCGATCTATCGGCCCCCTGCCGCGCCCAGGCCGGCGGCCCCGGGCGCGCGGCCGAGGCGCCTCCAGCGTCAGCCTCCAGGGCCCCAGCCAGCAGCCGCCCGGGGCAGTCTGAAATGACTCTGCTAGGTCATATTGCATCCAATTCCATGTCGAAGGAATGCGATATGGGGTGGGGATGAGTAAGATAGGATAAGATCGATGTAATGATCTTTCCAACACATAGCGAACACCACGTCAGGTATCCGGGCAAATAGGGCGCGCGCGCCTTGAGCCATAAGGCAGCGACGCGCAGGCTATACTCCAGATTATCTATAACACCTCCCAAAGAGCTACCCTTAAAGTCGGGAGGGGAGGAGACGGAGAGCAAAGCCGCGCGGTCGCTAGGCTCTTGACAGGCGCGCGCAACTGTTTGCAAGGAAAACAGTACGCGCAGTCTGGTCAACCACCAGACTGAAAGGCGATATTATTCGCCGGAGAGCTTCCTCGCAAAACTTTTCCACGCACGCACAGGATAGCCCCTCGGATAGACAAGGGCTATCGGCCCGGCTAGAGGTAAGCCAAACAGGCTATTCCCATCTGGGCAAAAGGATATCAAGGCAAAGAGCCTGAACCAACCTGACCAGGCTCGTTGCCAAGCGTGAACAGTATGGCTCGTTTCCGAGCAGGAAAGAGGGCGCCTCCGCATTAGGCGCCCGTGCTGGCAAACTGGACCGCTTGGGCAACCAGGACAGACCAAAATTGATTCGACTTAGGTTTGGTTTTGTCCTCGGGGCCCCGAAATGGAACAAACTGCTTCACGTCATACTTAAATGACTGAGTGCCTGACATCACTTCCAAAAGCAGCTCCCGATCGATACTCCCCTTCGTATGCCCGTCTGCGGTCATGTCTCTAGTGTCACACCACTGTACGTTATGCACTATCCCCATATCCATGAGCTCACGTATCCAGCAAACTACGTTCCGTCGGTATCTTAAGGTCTTTGCTGGATAACGCTGCGTATACAGACTCAGCGTCTATAGTAAGGGACACTTTGGTAGCTAGGCCTCCAACTTCACGCATATCTCGTAGTTGTCGTGGAGTAAGTGCTCCAGCCTTGAGCTCGTGGGGAGTGATGAGCGTGGGGTAGCATTCATCAAGATTATGTGCAGCTGCAAGTGCCTCAGCGGCATAGCTGGACCTCACCTGCAGTCGGTGTGACTTGCGTAGCCCGCCGCAAAGGTGAACGACGGATTTGCCTTGGGGCGAGTTTCCTCGCCGTAATACGTTAGCCCCACGAATACCGTAGCCCTTGGTTTCATCGTCCTCCTCCCCGGTGAGTTTCCGATACCCCGAATCACGATGTATGTCTACTTCATTCGTCGGTTTCATCCGAGGGAAGGTGATGCGTTTTCGGGCTGCTGAACAGCTTTCGCGTCACGGCATTCAGTCGTCTGACTTGTAAGTTGGTAGGCCCTTGGATCTCCTGGAGAGATACCCCATGCACCATGAGCCAGACTTGAGCAAGAAGGGCATAGGCGAGAGCTCCTCGCAGGCTAACGAACATGTCGGTGATGAGGTTGGTAGCCTTGGCGTCTGCCGCTGCCCCCGTAAGCTCAGGATATGTGATAGGACGTTGTTGTTTAATATACTCGTCCTGGTCCATGGTCACATCCCCTTGTTCATTCTTCGTGTAGCGAACGGCACAATTGGTGTAATAATGTTTGTTGAACTTACATTTACCAAACACCTTTTCGACGCGTCGTACATCGTCGTCTACGTGTTTCTCTAGGTCTGTCATATTGATGTCGTCGACATGTTTTGCTGTGAACAGATCCTGGCTGAATTCGAATTCAGGATCGTAGCTTGTCGGTGCATGGCCTATAGCTCGAGTAGTCGTACGAAGCTTGAGGGAGAACGCTCTTGGGGCGTCCTTTGTACCCGTTCCTGGCTTGAGGCACCTGAGGCAGTGTCGGCTTTCATCATAAGAAGAGAAGCCTGGTAAGGTGCGAAGCACCTGGGCACTTCCTGGTGGAAGGGTGAAGCAAACCATGCGAGCCTCCTCGCCGTTGGCATGAGCAAGTTCCTCATATGTCAGTCATTTGAGGAACGCTTTGTCGATGTTCACAGATGCTGAGATCCATTCTGGATGACATGCCGCCTCGCTTGCCAGTAGCCTCTGGGACTGTCGGCGGGCAGTCCCCGAGGAGGTGTCTACATCGAAAGCCTCCGTGTCCATGAATCCGCGGAGGACAAGTCTAAGACGGATAGTTTTAACATTATCGGTGCCTGCTTTCACAAACTTCCACTTGTACACATATCTGGATACCATGGTGTAGGAAGCTTTTGATCGGTTGTCAAGCCAGATCTTGAGTTCGGTGTACAAGGTTTCACTAACATCTTTAGGATGTGCTGCTATGTCGGTTTTGGTGAGTAGGTCGTCTTCCTTGACTACCACAGCACGTTTAGCAGCCGACGGTACGTATACTCTCATCGTTGCGACCATGCTTGGTTCGAGCTGTGCGAGTTGGGCCTGATCCAACACGATATTTGGCATTTCTGGCGTGAAACATAGCTCGACATAGGGACCATGCTCATCGCTGTCAAGAGAATAGCCCTCGTCAGGTGTAGTCGAGCATAAAGAGACAAGACAGGGCTCTTGTTGCTCAGGCTCGTCCCCGGGCATCTCCGACACAACGGTATCTTCCTCGTCCACAGATGCTGAGACCAATACACATTGGTCTGGCAGCATGGTTATTGGGACGCAGTAGAGATAGTCGTCGGTAGCCGTTGTGGAATAAAGGTCCATACGCAACTCATCGTACCATTCCTGCATCATCATAGCCTCGATGTCGTGTTCCTCGCTTTCTTCGTAGATTGTAGACAAGCGACCTTCACTTGGTGATGAAACACCTGGGGTGTCGGGAGGTGGCCTGTCTCCAGGCTGGTCGGGTCCTCCAGACGGTGTGTCCAAGTGTTGATACTTGGCAAGGTCGTCATACAATCCTAGGGAAGGAACTTGTGACGTCAGGCACTCGATGAGTCTGGGGTGAGTGCTACCAGTGATTTGAGGAATGTTCAGGCCGGTGCCTACGCATCCATAATAGTGGAAGGCTGGGTTCACGTCGTTGTCGTAGTGAATCAGTGTAGACCCGGTGGCGTACTTCACTGCAGGCAGGTTGAGCACGCTCTTGGCCAAACTCACGGCTACTACGCGCCCAACTCGGAAATAATTTCGCACGAGATACTGTAATGCAAAATGTACGCGCGGGTGAAACTTGCTGTCGTCGGAAAGATGGAGGTTTCCCTTGTAGTCTGGAATATAGCCAAAGACTTTGGCAGGTTTCCCTGCGCCAAGGTGTGCCACATATGTAAGGACGGTTTGCATGGCCATGTTGTCCATGCCAAGTTCCCTGGTGAGAAGCCATTCAATGTATAGCGCGTGGCGAGCATCAGGATACATTACAATTGCCTCGCGCGATCCTGCCTTGACGACTACGTGTCCTCGTTCAGGCACGTTACGAATCACAGGGAACGGGCCATTCCAGCCTCCATGGTCGTCCTTAGTGGCCGTAGGTCGGTGATAATCGACCAAGTCCCCAGCTGAGTATAGGCGAGCACCATCTGGGGCCGTTCTAGCCCTGAGGGCACGGTTCGTCTTCGATACCCCCGTGGCTTGAGTTATTGCTTCCAGGCTGACTTCCCTCACGCGACGCTCGCGTTCGTGGCCTGACGTCTCGGGTCCCTTGGGAAAGTCAAGGGTGTCGAGGTCAGGAAGGAAAGAGGGCTGTCGCCCAGTGTGTGCTTGGTACGGCGATACTCCGTTGTAGAACGTGAAAGCGTTAGTGACGAAGATGCCTTCGGCCAGTACTCAAGTAAATACAATGGGGATGTTGTGTCTGTTCAGCTCTTCCTCAATCATGCGGAGAGTGCCCCTACGAATGCCATTGCGTGACTCGATCGAGGTCGCGCGCTGGCCAGGCGCTCGGATACGAAGCGTCGCACTTTTATTCGCCATCATGGCCTTGGCAGTTTCATTATTGAGGGCACCTTCTCCATCTGAATACAAGACTTTGAAGGGTCCATGATAGGCGATCCAGCAGTAGTGGCAGGCGTCGAGTATGGCGTCACGTTCTCTATCGGGAATTTCTTGGCCTGCTGCCAGGCGAATACATCGGTCCATAATGTCGAATATGGTCCGTTTCTTGTAAAACATGAGATCTACTTCGCCATCGCCAAGCCAATTTCCAGGAAGGCTTACGGAAGGTTGCGTAGAGTTACCTGGGCGCTCCCATGCTCTACATTCCCGGCAGGTGTCGCAGATTTCTTTGAACATATTTAGTCGAACGCTATCCAGTCCCACTTTATCTAGGATCAGCCTCATCTTGGGTTCCTTCGCATGATACCACCGTAAGTGCAGTTTGCGGAGTTCCTTTTTGACCACGTGAGGTTCATGACTACGGAGGTATTGCAGACTGTGTCGGGTGTCAAATCTCGCCCAGTCGGGCAGTCGTGGAGCCCCCGAGCCGGTTGAGGCAAGAGGGTGCCTCGTAGCTCTCCGCAGTCGGTCTCCTTCATGAACTGCATCTGGTGGTGGAGGTATGCCTTGTAAGCGACCACGGCGGGCCGCTACCTGTGGTGGTTCGCTCGAAGACGCGGAAGGCGCGTTTCCACGCTCGGGCGCGTCTCGCAGTATGTCATAACTGCTAGCAACAGATGTAGGATCAGTGTTCCCAAAGGCGCGTGGTCGCGGTGGCCTGGCATGAGCACCCTGACGGCCACCCGATGCCGAAGCTTGGCCCTCACCAGGCTTGGGTAAGGGTTTCCACCAAGCTGGCGCAATGCGGCCCTCGGGATCATGATCATCTGGGAGTTTGACTGGCTCGGCAAAACGGCATTTGCCAGGCTCCGTGTCGAGGTGGTTCTTAACACCCTTGGTTCTCGTAAGATCCTTCTGGCATGCAGGCATAGCCAGTACACAGAGGTGGAGTCATGATATTTACAGTGTAGGATCTCTGTTGTGGCTGGGACTGTCCTTTTGGACATTGTCGATGCATGCTGGGCATGTGGCTACTTTTGGGATGATACGGTCGCCGATGCGTCTCATACCCTCTCCTTGTTCAGCTTGATCAGGGAGGTCGGCAGGATAAGCATGAGCAGTTCGTGCAGGCGCGTTTCCGCGCGCATTATCGATGGCTTTCGCCAGATAGACGGCTTCCACAAAGGCAGACTGCAGTCGTCGAGTGTATTCTGTGCCAGTGGAAGCTCCTTGTTGCACGGCTGTGCATGCACATGCTGACCGTTGCACTTGAGTCGCTCAAAGGGTTTAAGAATTGCCTCGTCGTTGCTGGTGATATTTGTCGGCTTCTTGATTTAGTCACCAGCCGTATCCTTGAGTCCCGTCGCACACTGGTCGATGCGTACGGTCGTGATGTGTGGTCGGTCGGCAAGTTCTTTCCATGGGGGAATATCATCCACCCATGTTCCTGTGGGTTGTTCGCGTATAAACCACCTCCGTGCATTATCTTGTGTGCCAGCTATTTTATTACAGTAGGTTATGTGTGGTAAATCTTCATTGCGGTGCTGTTCCCAAGTGATATAGTTGGCTTTGTAGTCGTAGTAGGATGGTGGTCCTGTGATGCAGCAGTTCGGCTGTAGTAAGGCTACTCGTACATGGCGTACTGCAAAGTACTGGTCTACAGCTCGCTGCACCGAGGGATCTCCCAGGTCGACGCACGTGGTCTTGTCTAGACTGCCCCCTGAGGAGAGACCCCTTTGAGAAGGCAAGCTCTGAAATGCCACCCTCACCTCCACACAGCTCCACCATATCCACGCAATTGTTGTTGCCATAACGTAGAGCAGCCACTATGCTGTATATGTCGGCGTGTGCGTCGGGCATAGATGTGGGGAGGGTAAGGAACAGGTCATCTTCTTCGTCAGAGCTCATCAGCTCGACACGGACGTCAGTGCTCCAGGTCGCCATAAGATCCTGTCCGAGCCCGGACAGGTCGTCGCCGCAGTCGTCGTTTCCATCTTCAACGTGCTTTTTCATGCGGCGAGGTTTGATGCCTGCTTCCTTTTCAGCTTTAAGCCTTTCCTTCTGTTTGATACGCGACTCCGCAGGTAAGACATGCTCGTCTTGTTCACCGGTCATTGTGCCCATCGTCGCTGATGAATGGGCACCTGCACCACTCGCCAGAGTACCAATCGCCAGAGTCGGGAGGGGGGAAGGGCAGTCATCTATGATGACGCGTCGTGGTTTCTGTGGTGATTGAGCAGGCTCGCTGCCGTGCATGACCGGCTCCCCGGGCTGCCAGTACATCCGTATATTGATGTTGGCAACCCCTGCAAGTGAAAGTGCATGCCAATCATATCCCGTCGCTTGATCGGCTACTGCGATATCCTGGATAACCGTATTGGTATCCAGGTTAATCGTTACACGCCGGATAACGTCGGACCATTTCGGTCCCCCTTTAGTGGTTGTCACATAGTGATGTATGTTGTGATCCGTACGTGTGTAGGTATTCAAGTATATCGGCACGTTTCCGTGCGTGGTGTTGCTTTTCCCCAGGATCTTATCGTTAAGGTGACGAATAAGTGCGATGCGTTCTGAGCTCTCCATTCGGCATGTCGCACCGTTTGGCCGTACCAATCCAAGACATGTTGTGGCATCGCCAGTGTGCACGTGCATGCCCATAAATTATAGCTAATCGGTGTTGATGTGGCTAACTGCATATCTGTACCATTTGGTGTATTGTCTTGCATATTAAATCTGATACCGAAATGACATAGGCGCATCCGTACCACCGTCAATTTAAGATCTTCCAGAGCATCACGTAGTGGAGACAACTTCCAAACGTATCCTGGGGGGCGAACGCTATAATTGTCATGCGGAGCTTCTTGGCCTTCGTCAGAAGGTTCTGAATGCGCGACCAGTGTGGGGCCACTCTTTTACCTGGGGTCCGTACGTACCAGTCACCCGGTGTACTGACCCATATTAGAGCATAGTCCCCACTAATCACCGCACCCAGATACTCTGTGCCCACAGTTGTCATGAGCTCGTTGTGGGAAATGCGATCACAGGTATATCCTCGGGTGCGGAGGTCAGCGCAAGCTTCTCTCGTATCTTCGATAACGAAAGCTCTTTTATTATGGCAGGTTGCCCCGCTGTCCTTGTTACCCCCTGGCCCCTCGGCCATCAGGCAAGGCGACGAGGGGGCAGCGTCGCCCTGCCATCTTCAAGATAAAGAAGATGCGCCTGCCACATCTGCCAGCATCCGAGCTTCTCTCAAATGCTGGAGCTCTGCACTGCAGCGCGCAGTAGCCTCAGAGGCGGATTGCTCTGCAAACGTGGCCAGCATGGATGGATTATCCATCAGCTGCTTCAGGAGGCCCTTCGATCTTGCGTCGTTGACCGTCTGCAGCTCGTAATTCGTGTACCCCATCACTATCTTCCGGCGTGTCCTCACAGCATCCATGGGTACAGCTCGGCCATGCTGGGGCAGTGTCCTGGCTACGAAGCAATCGAACGTTTCCAGATCGTCGATGCTGTCACCTTTCATCGTCGCCTTGGCGAGTATCGCGCGCAGCCCTTGAGGCAGGTTTCCCTGCAGTTGTTGGCGCTCTTGCGCGGGGGATGGCTCGCCTGTCAGCACCGTCTGGAACGATGTCGTACTCGTACTTGTGGCAGGTTGCCCCGCGGCTCCGAATCGATCGCACCTGATTGACAGATGTCATGATGGCAGCTTCGTTGTCGGCATGATCTTGGAGCCCTCGGGGAGTTCCATCTTAACCTGTCCCTTCCCAGGGAATATCAGCTTCTCCTGGCCTCGCTCGAGCACAATAATGGTGCGCTTGTCCTGCATACTGTCGAGGCCCAGGATAGCAGGCAGGTCCTTGCCACAACCTGACACAATAGTAGTCTTGTGCGAGTCAAGCTGGGTCGAGCCCTGGTACTCGCAGGCAATGCTGAAAGTGCCCGCGGTATCAGCTGGGGCCGACCCCTCGCCTACCCCGTCGATGTTCAATCGAGAACGGGGTTCAAACGTACACGGACGATTGTGTGCCTCAGCAGCCTGGACGAATTTTCGGCTCGTGTTCTGTCGATGGTTTTTACTTGGACCAAGGGGCTACAGATTAGCATGTACAGTCAACACGCCTCCAAGATGCAGGCGAGCGCATCGCCTTGCATCTTCTCTGTACTGCGGCTCGAGCCTCCCTTCTGAAGGCTCAAGCTCAAGCCAAAGCGGGCGTCCCCGCCGTGGCTCCCGCGCGCCTGCGCCTGACGCGCGCCCTCGGCTCAAAGGAGCGGCCTTCGTGCCGCGCCCTCACCCGTCTTGGGTGGCCCTCAAAGGGTCTTGCATTCGGCTCGGACCTACCCCGTGCTGCTGAGAAGCGCGCCTAGGTGCGAGCCTAGACTCGCGTCCGAGCGAAACGCTCGGATAGGCACCCTGCCTGGAACCAGCCGCGCGGCCCACGCCGCTGCAGCCAGCCCCTCACTGCTGGCCATGTGCTGGCCGCCGTCCCTCGTCAGACGGACGATGAGGTCCGCCTTCAAGCCGCTCACTGGCAGCTTCCGCCACCTGAGCTCCTCCTTGAGCTCTGCCACGGTGGCCTCAGCCAGCATCTTCCCGAGGTACTCCGTACCGAGGTCTCGCCCTTCGGCGACCTGCTCAGGCGCAGCTATCGCCGCTGCCCGAGAAACGACATGCCCCTCAGGCGCGTCCTTCGACGCCGCCTCGGGCCTCGCCGTGCCGTCGGCCTGCGGGGCAGCCCTCGCCGCTCCCGCTGGTGGGGCAGCACTCGCCGCCCTCGATGAGAAGAGCTGCACCGCCCCTCTCGTGCACACAACTGCGCCCTTGACCATGAGCACCAGCACGACGATGAACATGATCATGGCGAGAACGATCGAGCCGATGTTCGACTCGACCTCGTCGTCGGCGGCTGCGGAGCACTGCTTGTCTCCATGCTCGGCCGCCTCTGCGAAAGTGACGCCCACACCTGCGGCGAGCCCCTTGGTCAGAAGCCGCAGGTTGGACATCTCCAGCAACTTGAGCACCCGCTTGCCGTCCAGATGCTTGGTCCCCAAGTCGCTCCTGTTGCTCTCCGTGTCGACTCGCCCGAGCTGTAACTCGCCGAGCCTGACTCGTTCCTGCACCCACAGGTCTCGTATCTGTAGATGCCGTACTTTGCCACTGCCGATCCGTGTCGCGATCGCCCTGCCTGCATTCGAGTCGCTGTGAACCTTCGACGCGACCTCGATGCCACACTGCTGATAGAACTGCCGCATCATGATCGCACTCGCCGCGCCTCGGCCGATGGCGTAGAACTCGGCCTCTCCGCTGCTGAGCGCGACGACGGGCTGCGATGCCACCTGGGTCTCCAGGAGGTGGCTGCCGAAGAAGCCATACACGGAGCTGGTCGATTTCCTCGTGATCTCATCCTCTGCCCAGTCCGAGTCCGTCTCGTAGAGAACCTCCTTCGGCATCTCCTGCTTCTCGTAGAACCACCCGAGCTCGCGCCGACCGTGGAGATACCGCACACACCGCCTCAGCCTAAGCATGCTGATGACTGTGGGCTTCCCCATGTCCGTGAGGATCACCTTCACCGCGAACTGGATGTCTGGCCTGTCTACCGCCACGTAGTTGACGAGCCCCGCGACCTGCTGGTAGAGCTTCGCCTCGTCGTGTGGAAGTGGGTCCAGCGCCTCCCGGACGCTCTTGCCCGTGGCCTTGCTCCCAGGCGTGTCCGCTGGCTTGCACTCCGTAAGGCCCAGCAGCTCCACGCATCTCGTCACGTGCTTCGTGTCGCCGATCCAGACGAATCCCTTGCCTGTCCACCTGATCTTGCGCTTGAGGTACGGGAGCTCGCGGACGCCATCCGGCCCGACACGACCGATGCACTTGACGTCCATGCTCGCCATCAGCTGCTGGTCCAGGACATCCAGGGACTCCTCCTCGCCCTCGGTCAGGATGTCGTCACCGTGGATCGCCGAGGTCATGTCCAAGAGAGGCTCGTGGTACACGCCCGCCGCCACTGCGATGCGCGTCCAGTTGTTCTTCTTGAACACCCCGGCCACGTACTCCTGCCAAGCCTGTGCCGCCTTGCGCGTGCCGTACATGGCCTTCCGGAGCTGCCACACGTACCCGTCTCTCCTAAGTCCTGGAGGCGGGATGACGACGATCCACTCGTCGAGGTCGGCGTGGAAGAACGCCACGTGCACGTCATGCACCGAGAGATGCCTCCGACCCTTCTTCGTCGCCGCCAAGGAGACGATCGCCCTGACGATGGCGATCGGCGGCGTGCCCGCGTTGCAGTCCTCTCGGCCGTACGTGTTGATCTCCATGGCGACGCCTCGGGACCGGACAAAGGGGGTGCCGTCCTTGGTGCGCAGGTCCTCGACCCACTTGAAACGCACCACCTTGCCCCGGCTCTCGGCCACGCGGACCTCCTCGAAGACGCCGTGTCGCCGCATCTCCTCGATCTCGGCCTCGCGCCCGCGCCTGACCAGGTCCCTGGGGAGCTCCTTCCCGCTCCTCGCGTCGTACACGTGCTTCTCCGTGTCTGGCAGGACCGTGACCGCCGACGGCTCGACGGAGCCGACCTCGAACGTCCCGATCTCCAGCGGCTCGCAGCTCTCGATCTCCGTGACCGTCTCGAGCTCCTCGTGAGACTGCTGGTCTAGGCCCTCGTACGTGCAGGGATTGATCTCCACGAAGGCCCCGACCGCGAGCGACCCGACTGTGATCGCCGCTGTCTGGCGCGGCCTCTTCGCCGAAGCCTCGCCCTGGTCATCGCGAGGTGCCATGCTGGCATCCCCGGACGATCCTGGCCTGCCGTCTCCAGCTCCAGCCGCTGG
Source organism: Prorocentrum cordatum (assembly GCA_963575745.1). Lineage (NCBI taxonomy): Eukaryota > Dinophyceae > Prorocentrales > Prorocentraceae > Prorocentrum > Prorocentrum cordatum. Next base: position 24,269 of record CAUYUJ010018148.1, read on the forward strand.
CCCCGGCGCGGCTCCAGCCGCCGCCGGCGTCGGCGCAGCCCCCGCCGCTGCCGACGAGGGCGCGGCCTCCGCCGCTGCCCTGGCCATTTCCTCCTTGCGCAGCTCGTTCTCGATCCTCTTCCGGCACTCCTCGCTGTGCGATCCCATGCCTGTGACGCACCTCGGGCACATGGGGGTCCAGCCGTACTTGTCGATCAGCGCTCTCGTGATGTACGTCGACCTCAGCCCTGCGCCTCCTGGCCCCGTGGGCGGCGCCGGCCCGACCATCGCTGGCGGCACCAGCGCCTCCGGGCCCGCGGCTGGCAAGACCACTGGCGGTGGCGGAGGTGGCGGCAGCAGCCGCTGCTGGTTCGGCTCCACCTGGGGCGCTCCCGTCGGCACAATGCCGATCTGTGGAGCCCGGTGCATGTCCCACGGCACCCCAGCGAACTTGTCCAGCTCCTCCAGCACGAACCGCTCGCCCTCTGGTCGCCGTCTCACCGTGCGCACCCTCGTCGTGCGCGTTGGACCCGCCACCAGGTGCTCGTCCGAAACCTCTGTCTTGCCCAGCCACACCGCCGCGTGCCACCGAGGCTGCAGCTTGGAGGTCGGCGTGGGGTCCCTCGCCCAAACGCACTCCGCGAAGTTGACGAGCTCGCCCCGATACGGCCTCCCCTTGAGCACCTCGTAGGTCGTCTTGCCGTTGCCGTGCACCGTGAAGCGGTTGAGCTGCCAGCCAGCGTGCCGAATGAGCCAAGGTAGAAGCCCATGCTCGGCTGGGAGCTCCCGCTTGTAGTTGTCGCCCACCGAGAACAGCAGCGCCCTGATCTGCTTGCCGAGCTCCTCGTTGGCGCGCTCCACTCCACCGACTCCTTGATGGTTAGCCCGCTGAGCTGACTCGATCATCGTGGGTGCCTTCCGCTGAGCCTTGATCTCCCTCGCCAGGGCCGTGATCGACGCCTCCTGGTCGTGCTTCAGCACGATGCGATCCAGCCCCCAGTTCTCAATGGTGGCGACCGCTGTCTTGACCATGTAGGCGTCGGTACCCTTCGGCCCCATGATGCCATGAATAGCTTGGGAGTTCATGTGCACCATGTTGAGGATGCTCAGCTGGCCCAGGAAGTAGTAGTCGATCTGGACCTCGTCGCCCGTGCGCTCGTGCCCGGCCTTGTAGTGCGGGTCGTCCGTGAACTTGGATCTGACGCACACCCAGCACCAGGACCTCGCCGGAATGTGCACCAGCTCGTGCGTCCTCTGCTCGGCCAGGCTTGGCTTCACCGGATCCTTCTTGACTCGAACTGGCACGGACTCCTCGAGCACTGCCTGCGCTGCCGGCTCGCTCGCCTCGGCCTGAGCGCGGGTCGCGGCAGCCCCTCCGCCGCCGCCGCCCTGGAGCGCGGCCCTCGCCGCTGCCCTGGACGCGGCTGATGCGCCACCAGGCTCGCCTCCTGGCTCCTCGCCCCGCACCGGCATGACGAGCGAGTTCTTGACGCCTTCACCGTACCTGTCCATCTTGAGGTAGAACAAGTCGTTGCGTCTGACCAGCGGCACGGCGTCTGGGTCCGAGAACTCGATCGGCTTCGGGATCATGTAGCTCCCGCTCGGCGTGAATACCCACGACGTACCCTTGTCGACCGCCTGCGACACGCCCAGCACTGGCCTCTTGACGTCGGCGACCTTGTAGTCCACCCCGATATTGTGCCCGCCCTTCGCGTACGTGACGAAGCGCTCGCCGTGGCACGGGATGTCGTCGCCGCTCGCTCCGACCAGCCTGATGCGCTCGCTCAGGTCTCTGAGTGTCTCGTGGGCCCCGTGACTCGGCGGACACACCGATCGTGCAGCACCTGAGTCCACCATGACCCAGTGCTCATTGATACCGACGATCTCCTTGCTCTCGAACGTCTCGTGCTCGTTTGCTGCCCCTGGCTGACTCAGCTGCTCGATCGGGCTGGCCCCGACCAAGAATGGCTGCCTCGGCTGCTCGTGCTCGTTTGACGGCCCGCTCGAACGAAGGTGGATCGCTGTCGTCGCTGGTGCTGAGGGCGTCGCTGCTGCTCCACTCGATAACGACTCTTGCCCTTCTTCCAGCTCGATCGCGAGGCACCACAGTGGCTCTGCCCCGCTTTCGGTCGCGATCGCCATCACCGGTGCCGCGCTCCCCGCGGCGCTCGCCGCTGGTGGAGCCCCCGTCGGCTTCGACTCCTGCTCGACTGCGTTGGTGCCCTTCTTCTTCTTCTGCTCTGCGAGGAACTTCCTGCACTCGCTCTTGACGTGACCTGTCTTGTGGCAGTGGAAGCATCGTTTCTCGGCCCTGTCCTTGGCCGCCTGGCTCTTCTGGTCCGTGGAGTTGCCGCCGCCCTTGCCCTTCCTGCCCTTGCCTTCCTTGCCCTTCTTTCCTTTGCCCTTCCACGCTGCCTCGCGCCTCGCCTTCTCCACCGCGCTCGTGTCCATCGGAACTGGTGGCGGCACTGCTGAGATGGCGCTCCTCGTCGAGATCACCATGTGCACTTCGTTGCGCATGAGCTCCCACGTGACTAGCCTCGACGCATTGTGGACCAGATGCGCTCGAAGAGCCTCGTCCTGAATCCCCCGCTGGAGGATCGCCATCTTGATCCTGTCCCCAATCCTCTCGTGGCTCTGGCTCTCGTACTTCGTGACTTTGAAGTCGAAGTCCGCCAGCATCCCCACGATGTTGTCCTCTGGGAACTGGAACGCGATCAGCTCTTGCAGCAGTCCTGCATGGCGACCTGGTCTGTCGGGCTCGTACATGTCTTGCAACGTCCTCCACGCCCGATAACCTTCTCCGACGCCGACTGGCTTGATGAGCTGCAGTGCGGCTCCTTCCAGCAGCAGGACGAGGATGAAGTACAGCTGGCGACTGCGCTGACTCGCTCCCTCCTCCAGGAGTCTCGCGTTCCTCACTTCCTCCAGCGGGAACGTCATGGCTGCTGTCAGCTCGTTGGCCATCTGCTCGTCGAGGGCCCCGAGGTACGCGAGCATCTTGAAGCTCCACCCTGGCCACTCGTCCTCGCTGCCTCCGAACGCCTTCGGCTTCGCCAGAAGCCGAGTGTCCACCAGATCCTGAGGCGCGGCCCTCGCCGCTGCCACGGGCCTGTTCACGGCGGCGCCTGCGCTCGCTGCTGCTGACTCCGCCGCCAGGGCGCGCTCCTCTGCAGCCTGCACCCGTTGTTCTGCAGCCTGCAACGCTCCCTCGAGCGCCTGGAAGCGTCTCTCGATCTCCTCCATACTTCAGATCGAGCTTCTCGTCGAACTTCCTACTCCTCAGGATGTCTGCTTTGTTCGACCTCGAGCCACGCTTAGTCTTCTTCTTCTTCTTCTTCGGCGGCGTGCTGGGCTATGAAGGGCCGGCTGGCGCGGCCCTCGCCGCTGCCAGCCGCCAGGGCGCGGCCTCCGCCGCCGCCCTATCGCGGGCGCGCGCGCCCGCCGCGGGTGGCTGGAAGGGAAGCGGCAGCGGGAACGAACCCACGCCGCTCCGCTACCATGTCGATGGTTTTTACTTGGACCAAGGGGCTACAGATTAGCATGTACAGTCAACATGTTCTCTCCCATTATATTGATCTTCGAGCCCGCGTCTATGTGGATCGAATTTCCACCGTCCTCCAGAAACGTCCGACTCGGCTGCTTGATGTGCACCGTCTCTGATATGCCGGCTGCGCTGTCTGGCGGGTTTCCCCGCATCTCGGTCGTACCTCCTGGCGGGTTTCCCCGCATCGTGCTGGCACTTGGCCTTCCTGCGGCCATGCGTGCCAGGTCGATGTACTGGAAGTGCGACACGTCCTGGGCGTAAACGCCCTGTTCCTCCCGCCAGCTAGCATACTCATCGCGTATGCTGGTATACTGTTCACGAGTGGTGCGTCGCGTCAGCGTCAGATATGAATGAAGGGCAATGTCTTGTAATCCCTCATTTGTAAGGTGATCCCTGTACTGCAGCCACTCGTCGAACTCAGTATTCGTGGCTGAGAGTTCAACGGCCCTGACTGCCGTTGCCGCTGTCGCCGCTGAAGAGTCTGAGAGGTCAAACGACTCGCTCTCAGGACTATCGGCGCCCAACATGAACGTGGCGTGTGCATTGTCCATCTGGGCCTGGAAATGGCGAACACGCAGCTCACGCAGCTGTTCAGGGTCCGGTGGCAGCTCGGCCCCACCCCCGCTCTGGGGTGACATCGGAGGAACCACCTGTCCGACTCCAGGCTCGTAGTGAGTTGGAAGGATCGGCACAGGTGGAGTATTGGGCAGGTTTCCCTGCTGAGGCGCTGTCATCGGAATAAGCTGGTCGAAGCATCCCATCTCCATCGGCGCCCTCACCTCCTCTGGCGGGTTCCCCCGCTGCTGGGGCAGTGCTGCCTGCCTGTCTAGCATGCTGGCCGTCATTTCCTCCACCATGCCCCTCAATTCTCGCAACTCCCTCGCTGCCTGTTCAGGAGCCTGAGTGACGGAGCCGGTCCATGGGAACGACGACGCTATGACGCCTGGCGCTCGGCAGATAGCACACACTGGTTGCTGGGGATCTCCTTCTCGCTGATTCGCAACATGGCCCACCACGTGCGAGTTCCAGCACTCCTCGTGGAACAGATGGTTGCACCTCAAGCGGTAGATGCTCTCCCTCGGCATGAACTCCTCGAGACATACCGCGCAGGTGTCTTCCATCCCAGTTTTGATTTCCACGTCTGCCGCCCTAGGATACACTCGCCGTTGCCGCTCCAGAACCTGTCAGAGTCCAGGAAGGCAACTGGAGGATCTCCTGCGGGTGTCTGCACCTCCGGCGCTGCGGCGGCCACTGCTGGAGTAGCTGCCGCTGTGGAGGCTGCGGGCGACACGGCTGGCGAGTTCCCTCGCATGGGTGAGCCTCTGCTCCTCGCGACTTCAAGTGCTGCTGCGCGTGCTTGGTCACGTGCACTCTGCACCGCCTGCCTGCGTCTGAAACGCGCCGGTTGAGTGTGGTACGTCTGCCTGATGTAATCTGGCACTCCCCTACTGCCTGATGATACCGAATGGGCAGTAGGCTGGACGGCCACCTCTGGCGTCGTCGGCACAGGCATGAAGGCCATGTGCGGGTACATGGACTGATCGCTGCAGCGCACATTCGTGAGGCTATGGAACTGATCCGCCGTCTCGCGAACAAATCTGTTCGGGACTCTAGACCCGTCTGGGCACAGTGGCGGATCCATTGGAGCAGGTGCTGGCTTCTGGCCTTGAGTCATGCTCGGATGAGCATTGAGGGCCAGGATAAAGGCTCGTTGCCGAGCAGGGTCGAGTGGATTCGGACCCTCCGGCTCCCAAGACCAGGCTGGTCTCCACCTCTGACCGCTCGGGTGGGGCAGGTTGTGACTCTGCGCCTGTTGTACTGCAGCCGCCACCCGTGTGCGGTAGTCATCAGGCACTCCAGTGACGATGTTCTGGTCGGATAGAGGTCGGTGGTGAACTGGAGTACCAGGCGGGTTCCCCCGCGAACTCGATGGCGCGCCCGGTGGCACCATGCCCAAAAGAGCTGTACCATGCTCAGCTCTGGCCGCAGCAATTCGCTCCATGAGAGTGCCATTCGTGGCAGGCCGACCAGGAGTCCCGAATGGAGACTGTACTGGCGTTGTCGCCACTGGGGTCATGCCCCTCGGTGTGTACATGCTGTACGAGGGCCCCCCTGGCATCTGCTCGAATCGAGCGGGCTCTCCGAAGATGCGGCAGAATGTTTGCGGGTCTCCCTGCAGCTCGGGCATGTCGCTCCTGAGTCCATTAACGGGCAGGTTTCCCTGCACGGCCTGGCGGTTGCGCGTCACCATGGCGGACATAGCTCCCTGGCCTGCGGCCCGGGGATCTTGTTGGTACAGTCTGTCCGCTAGCTGTTCCACCTGCTCAGGGTTTAGAGCAGCCGCAATCTGATCCAGATCTGAGGTGCTGAGGACCTGTCAAGATATGGCACTAGGCCCTTGGCTTGGAGCACGGCTTGGAGCCGCACTCCCCGCCTCACTCTCGTTAATCATGAAGATCTGGTGCGTCTCGGGCTGGTTTCCCAGCACTGTTGGGTCGTAGCGGTCCCCCAACTCTCTCTGACAACAAGCCGTAGGAGGCTCATCATCACGCCAGAGAGACATTCTGTACCCAATACTCGCATTGCCCACCGTTTTCCATCTGCTTGGCGCCGTCATCGCGGCAGTGGAACAGCGTGCACGGCGACTGCCCAAGTAGTGTGGGTTCTGCCACTGTTTGCCTGTGGAGATCTCCTCCACGTAGTTGATATAATACGGCTCAATAATGCCGTCGACCCCTTCCGATGACAGCACCCCGTTGTCGGACCAGCAGAACTCGATTTCGCCCTTCAAAGCCTGGCGCCAGTCCACCGAGATGATGATCTCGGAATCAGGGCCCCATCCACTCTGCACGTCACGACGCTGATGCGTTGGAACAAAGTGGATGTGTGAACGGCCAATCCCTTTCTTCTTGGTGTTGTGCTCTCTGCGGCAGGAAAGGCCTATCCACATGATGCCCTCAAAGGCTGCCCACCGCGCGCCGTGAATGGCAACATCGGGGCACGGGGCCGGTCTCCCGGCAGGATTGTCGTGCAGTACAATGTACTTGTACAGCGACCAAGGGGCCTTGAGCGTCCACGAGTGCCCCTGCGAAGCACGGATGAACAAATCGGCTGTGCCAGAATCTCGCATCAGGGCCTTGAAGTGCAGACGCTGCTTCCCCTCACCGTCCGGCTCGCGGACGTGGGCGATCGCCATCATGATGGCAGCCATCTGGTCGACCGTTCTGTCGTAAAAGGTCTCGGCGATGATCTCGGCATCGTCGTACTTCGGGTTGTGCCCGTCATGCCGCGTACCGTCGTTCCAGGGGAACTCGTTTACGAGCTCGTGGAGGTTGATCCATCCATCGCGGTCGTCGGACGTCCTCAGCCTCCACGCTGGATTGTTCGGTCTGTCAGGCGCGTGCCTACAGATCTTGCTAAGGCACTTACTGAGCTGCTTTAGCCTGTAGTTAGTGCTAGGAATGATGTTATTCTGCCTGCAGCTCTCCATGAGCGCCTCGTCAACCGAACGCATCGGTGGAAGCTTCCGTAAAGCACGACGATCGTTGATCAACGCCTGGCTCCCGCTCGTGAAGGAGGTATCGCCTGGGTGGCGCAACTTGTCCTCTGGCGGGTTTCCCCGCAATGGGGCCTCTGCCGCTGACGAGGCTGCAGCTCCTGATGATGGGGATGCTGCGGCTGCAGCGCCTGGCGGGTTTCCCCGCGGTGTCTCTCGGCTGGCGCTGCTCCTAATCTTAGGCACCCAGGTGCCCCGAGGCAAAGCACTCTCTCGGACGCCTTGAAGCGTGTCGCCACTGGCGAGGCCGGCGTAGGGGTATACCCTGTACGCTCGAACGCCTTGGCCTTGCTGGCGATGGAGCCACTCTGGCTAAGCTGTCGCCCGCGGATCTCCATGGAGTCCTGAGGCTGTTGCCTGGGGCCAGGTCTCTGCGCAGGCATTGCTCGAGTCGGCGACTGCGGCGCTTCGGAGAAGGGCCTCCCCATCTGCGCATCGAACCCGAGCTCCTCTGAGCGGGTAGAAACTTTCTGTCTTTCACCCGAAGGCGTCCTAGGTTCACGAGTCTCGCTTTTGGCCTTTGGGATCGTTGGGGGCTTCTTTGCTTCAGCTTGTGACTCCAGCAGAATTCGGCGAGTTGCCTCGCGGGCGCGCTCTTCTTGCCACTCGCCTGCGCTCTGTCTCTGCTGCGGCTCGTTGAACCTCATGCTCGTCGTCACTAGTCATCTCGTACGTCTGGGCCTGACTGGAGACACCAGGCGGGTTTTTTTTCCCCGCGGAGATCGAGTCTCCTGAGCAGCAAGGCTGCTGTGGCCCGTGGTTCCGAGACGGCGATTGATCGCATCGATCTCTTCTTGGGTCATAGGCACAAGGTGGATGGCCCTCCTTTGCAGGAGTGCGGCCCCTGTTCGGGCTTGAGACGTCATTGAGGCCTACAGGACAACCAGGTCTGTGTTCCTGGAATGCCTGTGAGCACGGACCGCAGACAGCATTGGGCCTGCAGCGGCGGCGCTCCTCGATGATGGCTCTCAGCTGTTTCCGCACTGCCTCTATCTCAGGACGTCGAATGTTCGTCGCGAGCTGATGGCCACCCCGTATGGACCTGCCTTGGGCGCCCCTGTAGATCGGGTTGCCCTGTCCAAAGGCAGAGTGCTCACCCGTTTGGCGCCTAGGGTCGTTGTAGGCGAACAGCTGGCCCCCCCGTCGAGCGGCATGCTCTGATGGGGCTGCCTGCCTCCATTCACGTGGGGGCCGTCCTTGGGGGTGCGGATCGCCCCTAAGACGCGGGTGTGAGCGAGACCTCCTGGCCTGTTCATCGGATGATGCTGCTGACATAGCCTGAGCAGGAGCTGACGGGGGTTCCTGGGTAGGTGTAGGCAGCGCATCCTGGGCAGGCAGGTCCCCCTGCTGACTAGCGCCTGGCATGATTGGCTCTTGTGCGGATGGGTGCGCGTCAGGACTGTCTGGGTCGAAGCCCACCTCCTCGTCTTCGCCATTGACGTCCATCACGAGGATGGTGGCCTCGCCCTCGCACAACCCACATCCGTCACTATCTTCAACTTCTAAAGTAGGATTGCCACTGACAATGGTCATTGGCCCAGCCGGGACGGGCAAGTTTCCCTGCTGTAGAGGCGTCTGAGCACCGCTAGGCTGCCCCGGCGTCGACGGCACGGCGGTCGGCTCAGGCTCGTTGCCGAGCACGGCGCGCGCCTCAAGCTTATCATAGTCATAGGAGGGCTGCCCGATGACGTTTCGCATGGCCGCATGGTCGGGCTGTAGCCCCACCGCGTAGAGACCCCATCCCGGCGGAGGAAGCGCCTGTCCACGCTTTGTGATAGCTCTCTCAAGGGCTTGGCGCCAACGCCCCTTTGCATGCCATACGCGTCGCTGCACGTAGTCAGGGAGCACGCGGTCGATGAGAGTGAGGGCCGCCAGCATCAATTCCGAGTCGCCACAGACATCGGAGTCTTGCAGCATCACGTGGCCGCTCTCGACGCTCTGTTGACTATCAGGATAATCTTCGGCTTGAGCGGCGTGCATCTGCATGAGGGTCTGCGGCGCCGTGCATGGCCCGTACTCACTCGGCGCGAGCGTGCCAGGTGGCTCGTGGGGATTGCCTGGCACGCCCACGGCGAGGGCTCGAGCCTCCAATTCCATCAATTCGCACTAGTTCGGCGGATACACTGGAGTAGGCCTGCTTCCAGGCATGAGGTCAGATTGCCGTCGAAGGTTGTACTCGACCTCCGAAGGCGAGGCCTCGACAGTGACGTCCTCGTCGCTGCTCTCGCAGGCCGTGATGTTACCTGGATTGCCGAACACCCAGCCGAAGAAGGAAAGGGGCTGGTCTCCCAGCGTTCCGTTTTCCACAGGCGTGAGCTCGATGGCTCCGAAGATGAACCTGCGGAGGTACTCGAGGTAGTACGCGGAGAGCCCGTGGCCGCGCGCCTCGATCTCGTCCAGAGTGCCCACGTTACTGGCCCAAGTGTAAAATATATGTTCCACAGCCTCGAAGTCTTGGAGGCTCAGATACTCAATAGCAGGTTCACTTGAGCCTAGATGGACTTCGGACGATCTACCCTTCCCATTCCCCTTCACTGGACAATCCTTTACAAGGTGATCGGTACTTTCACATTCATGGCACTTCAAGATCTGGCCGTCTCTACCTCGCGGGCTTCGCCGCCTACCTTTGCCTTTGCCTGAGGTTCCTCATGCGGCCTTTTCCACGGCCTTCTCCCCCGAAGAATATCTCATCATACTGATCATTCGAGCGCCTCTGGAGGAAAGCCGTGATGCCTCGTCCGTTCAACCCTCGGCGACCCCGTTTGCCTTTGCCTTTTCCTTTGGAGCTCCTCCGCATCCTCCTCCTAACGCGACGCACTGGTTTTCGCGCAAACCTCCTCCACCTACGCTTCGCTCGTTGTAATAACCAAAAATAGATGCTCAGCGCGCTGAGTATCACCTTCAATTTGCATAATGTCTGACAAGTCTAGCGGTTCGATGCCATCTGATGATATCGTGTCGGCGTCGGTGCCTGAGTCGAAATCGTCGTTACCTAGGTAGGTGGCTACACTGTCGTTTAGGGGGTTCGCTTCTCCCCATAGAGAGCGGTGAGGCTGAGGTTCTCTAGGAAGAGGGCTGGTTGCCCAGCTTGGCCGCGATCGATCCCCAGCTAGTAGGACAGTAGATTCGCCAGGATCGTCGGCCCATATGTTTGTGGGCCCGTTGCCAGGCTGAGCTTCAGAGGTTAAGGTAGTATAGAAATGTCCACTGCCAGTTCCCCTTCCCCTTCCAAACACTGATCCTATGTTACCAGGAGGCCATTCTGACAAATAGCCTATCGAGCGCATCCTCTCGCGCAGTTCTTCATACTGTTGTTGTGTTCGGGGCATTTGGTGGTTGAGTGGTTGTAAGAGTTGCATGGCTCGCTGGTTGCCAACGCCTAGGGCGCGGAATAGGATGGTCATAAGCAATTGGAAGTTGGGATGGTCAAAACCCACCGATTGTGCCCCAAGACGGGCCATTTCGAACCGAGTAAGGGTTACGTCGATTCGTTCTCCGTGAGGCACATGACAGTCGATGAGCTGAGTGCCTGAGGTGAGCTGACGCTCATCATCCAGGCGTTCGAACTTCATGCTTAGGAGGAACATAATATATGTGACTGGGTCGGGATGGACACCATCGATGTCCGCACCATAGTCTATGGTGTCAGGTGGTACCCTCATGGCGAGTGTCCTCGCGAGGCCGCCCAGGCCGCGTTGTATGGCGGCTGCTTGGGCTTGTGGCGTCATGCGTCCACTCGCGACGTTAAGCCACGCGTTGACCTCGTAGACGTACTCGCGAAAGGATACGTTGCCTTGGGGGTCCCAGCGTGGGCCATGTGTTTGCCCATCGGTGCTATTATCTCCTCGGCACATGTGTCCGATTGCCGCCCCCAGCGCAAACCATTGAATGGCGAAGATAACCAACCCTAGGCTGCGGAGGTATGGGTGGTTATCGGGCGCGTTGCCGCGCTGGGGTCGGGCTTGTAGCGCCTTGACAAGTCTACGAGGCGCTTTAGCTTGCGGGTCTCCCAGCCTACGCTTCAAGTGCTGCGCTGTTGGTTCGTTGCCGAGCGGTTGGTGGTAGCGTAGTGATGAAGCGTATATGGTACCAATGTTGTTGTCTAGACGTCGTACCTCTCGTGTTGCTTCTTGTTCTTGAATTGATCCTCGTAAATGTCGGTGGAGTGGTGGCGCAGGGTACGAGATTGGTCACGAGGATCGTGCCGTGTACCGTGAGGATAAGAAGAGCAAGAGCTGACCACACGAGAGTGCGGCCAGCTCCGCTACCAAGTCTGAAATGACTCTGGTAGGTCATATTGCATCAAATTCCATGTCGAAGGAATACGATATGGGGTGTGGATGAGTAAGATATGATAAGATCGATGTAGTGATCTTTCCAGCACATAACGAATACCAAGTCCGGTATCCGGGCACATGGGGCGCGCGTGCCTTGAACCAAAAGGCAGCGACGCGCAGGCTATACTCCAAATTATCTATAACATATCCAAAAAAAACTACCCTTAAAGTGGGGCCCCCTTTGGGCACCAGGCTGCTGCTTTGCGCCGGGCCACCACCGCAGGCAGCTCCGCTATCGCCCTGTGCAGCCCCTGGCCGCCCGAGCGCGCAGAGCTTCGGACTCAAAGGCCGAGAGAAAAACTTGACCCCAAATGGGCCGCGGACGTTCCCCCTTCCCAGGCACACCTCACTAAAACCTTACGTTCTAGGCTGCGCACGAACTCCCACTCCTCCTCCTCCTCCTCCTCCTCCTCCTCCTCCTCCTCCTCCTCCTCCTCCTCCTCCTCCTCCTCCCTTCTCCTCTTCCTCCTCCTCCTCCTCCTCCTCCTCCTCTCCTCACATGTTGCTGTCGCTGTCTTGTCACAGTCGCTGCGGTAGTTTGTACACCGTTGGGACTTGCCATTACGACTGACTCGCAATGCTTTGTTTACAAGGTTGCGTGGCGAATCTATCACCCCGTTTCGATGGAGTCCTGGGTTGGCAGGCTTTCGTTATGTAAGGCGCAGCGCAGCCCATGGCAACTCAGGGCTGGCGAAACAGCATGCAACCTATATGTGCACGGCGCGTTATGGTCAGTCGGTGGCGAATGTTCGCCTATGGCCGGTTAGCTCGCGCACCGCCCGAGGACTACAGGGTGTGTCTTCCCTTGTCCTGGCCTTCAGCTGCGGCCGATCAGCTTGCCGCCTCGCGGTCCCAGCCTCGCCCTCGTCCCTACTCCTCCTCCGCCTCCTCCTCCTCCTTCTCCTCCCTCTCTCGTTCATAGCGTACTCGTTGGAGTGCTCAGTTTACGTGGTCATTCGCGGAGCTTGGGCCCCGTTAGTACTACAACGCAACTTTGCCGGTGTCTCGAGTCCACGGTGGCGCGCAACGGCTCGCATTTGGCCTATGGCAGATTGGCCTGCGCTGCTCCAAGTGGTTTGGATTGTCCCCCTCTCCTCCTCTTCATTCTCCTCCGCTCCCCCTGATGGTTGGTGTGTTGTGCTGGTGGTCAGTGTTGGTCGGTGCTGGTTGATGCTGCTGGCCGATGGTGGTCAGGGTGCTGGTGGTGCTGTTGGTGTTGTTGGTCGGTGGTGGTCGGTGATGGTGACAAGACAAGACAAAAGCCCGCGTCGAAGCACCTACGAGGGTGCGGCGGGAAAGCGCCGGGGCGCCGGAATGGGCTGGCCGCTCAGAAGCTGGGGTCGGGAAGTGGCAGCCTGGTCGGAGAGAGGGGAAAGGGTGCCGGAGCCGCAGTGGGAGAAGAAGAGCCACACGTACTGCCACAAGCGAATACATTTGACCAGAGAAGGGACCACCGTCGGAAAGATGGAAATGAGAATCGGGGCCGGAGTCGGAGAGATGGGATAGGACCTGGAATCGGAAAATTGGGACCCGGAGTTGGAGCCGGAATCGGAGCCGGAGTCGGAGAGATGAGATGGGAGATCAGGAGTCGGAAAGATGGGAGCCGGAGTCGGAGCTGGAGTCGGAGGGATTAGTCGGTCGGTGATGGTGGTCAGGGCTTAGTGGGTGCTGTCGGTAGTGTGTTGCTGCTGTTGTTGTTGGTGGCTGGTCAAGGTGTTGTGCTAGTGCTGTCGCTGCTGCTGCTCGTTGTTTGTTATCCGAATGGTGGTTGTAAGTTTGAAGGGACGCAGCCAATCCGGCACATGATCGTGTC
>CAUYUJ010018148.1:42500-45000 GCA_963575745.1 Prorocentrum cordatum
ACCCTGGGAGACCTTCTGCGGTCGCTGTGGCCGAAAGATCTGCGCGACCCAGCCCCGGCGCGCCGGCGCGTCTGCGCGCCCGCCGGGGCGGGCGGAGACCGACGCGCGCCCACCGAATCGCAGCGCGCAAAGGCCAAGGAGTCGATACGGAGCTCGGCGGACGGCGGCATCAGGGAGGACTGCGTGGACCTGGCCGTCCGCGTCCAGCACTCGAGCCCAGGCGCCGGAGGGCAAGTCAGTGGGGGCGGTTGCGGTCGAGCCGAGGGGATCGGTCGCCCCCGCAGCCCTGTCCCAGCGCCTGCTTCCGCACGCGGCTTGGGCGTCTGGCCGGTGCTGCACGCCATCTTCACTGGCGAGCCTGGGGCCGCCGGGGGCAGGACCCAAACCCGCGGGCACCTCGTGCGGTGGCTGAACCACATCGCCTGCACCAGCCCCGTGCCAGGGGGCGCCGTTACTCGCGGTAACTTGATGTCCGGCGCCCTCGCTGGGTCCGCTTCTGGGTGAGCCGGGCCCCAACGAGGCGCCGCTGGGCCCCCCGGTCCATTCACGTATGTCAAGTCTGGGTCTAAGGCTGGCTCCTCCGCAACATTGCTCCCGGGGCTGCGGCCGGGGTTCGTCGCGATGCCCGCGATTGTGACGTTGGATTCCGCTTTCCGGCCGCGGCGACGAGGGGCGCCCAGGCTCTCCCCTACCTTCACCTGCGCGTTCTCCGACGCCCCGAGACTCCAGCCGCGACGACGAAGAAGCGAGAGCAGCGCACCTAACTGGCGCAAAGTCGGCGGCGTGGGGCCGAACCCTCCTTGCAGATATCGCGACACCCAGGGTGGGGGGATCCGAGTCGCGCGGACTGAGGTCGCACCTAACCGGCGCAAGAACAGCGAGCTGGGGCTGAGGCCTCCCTGCGGACACTGAAGCATCCAAGGCGAAGTGCGTCGCGTCGCTCGGAGGGCATCCGCGGAGCCCGCCCCCCCCCCTCCCTTCCACATCGGGTCTGGGGTCGCACCTGACAGGTGCAAGCACGGACAGATGGGGCTGGGCTCTCCATGCCAGGTGCCCCGTGTCGCACGGAAGGCGCCCGCGGTGATCGTCGCCTCCTCCCCCCACCTCCCTTCCGGGTCTGGGGTCGCACCCAACCGGCGCGCAGTCGGCGGATTGGGGCTGCGCCCTCCCTGCAAGCATCGTCGCACTCAGGGCAAAATGCTCCGTGCCGCGCGGAGGGCATCTGCGGCGTCCGCCCCCGTTTCCCCCCCTTTCCGCCTCGGGTCTGAGGTCGCAGCTAACCGGCGCAAGCACCGATAGATCGACCCGTCCCCGCTGACACCGGCGCACCCAGGGCAAGGTGCTCCGCGTCGCGGGAGGGGGCATCCTGGGGCCGCCGCGGCAAGGTGGTGCGATTCGGGCGTTCTCAGACGGCCGTCGTTGAGGCGCACAGCTGCGGTGGCTCCCCGAGGCCCCATGCGTTCCAGGAGAAGGCTGGGGACCGTCGAGGCGCTCGGGGTCGCCGCAGCGAGGGTCTCGCCCCACGGAGGGCAGCCGTGCCAAGGTGGGACGATTCGCGCGTTCCCGAACGGCTCTCGTCGAGGCGCAACGTTGCGGGGGCTTCCCGAGGTCCCCAACGCTCCAGGAGAAGACTGGAATCTGTCGAGATGCTCACGATTGTGCCGATGGGTTCCGCTTTCCGGCCGCGGCGACGAGGGGCGCCCAGACCCCCCCCCTTCCTCCGCCCCCGCGTTCCCTGACGCCCCGACAGTCCAGCCGCGGCGACAGAGAAGCGAGGGCAGCGCACCAAGCGGGAGCAGGGTCGGCGGAGCGGGACTGAGCCCCCCACCCCGCGGACATCGTCGCACCCAAGGCAGGGTGATCCGAGTCGCGCGGAGGGCGCCCGCCCCCGCCCCCCCCCCTTCCGCGCTGGGCCTGGGGCCGCACCTAACCGGCGCAAGAACAGCGAGCTGGGGCTGAGGCCTCCCTGCAGACATCGACGCGTCGAGGGTAGTCTGCGTCGCGTCGCACGGAGAGCACTCGCCAGCATGAGCCCAGGCCCCCCCTGCGGACCTGGGCGCGTCGCGCGGAAGGCATCCGTCGGCATGGGCCCCAGCCCTCCCCGCGGACCTCGACGCGCCCTTCCCCCTCCCCACCCCTCCTCCCTCCCCCCTCCCTTCCCCCCTCCCCCTCCGCGCTCGTCCCCCCGTCCCCTCCCCCCCCTCTTCCCTTCTCCTTCCCTCCCCCCTCTCCTGGCGGATATGTCGTGTCGGTGCGGCGCGCTTCGTCTTCTGGTAGGTCGACGAGGGCCGCCGTCTGGGCGCGCGCGCCCTCCACCAAGACCAAGACCATGGTGTGTTAGCATTAGCTACATCATTCCACGGATCACGTGCGAGCTGCTGGGTACTTGTCGCCGTCCGCCGGGCACGAACTCGTAGACGTCGCCAACGGTTTCGACGCCATTTCCGGGGTTCCCGCGGCGCGCGGGGGGCTGATCGTGGAGCATTGTGCGCTTTGCGAA
>CAUYUJ010018148.1:50000-62623 GCA_963575745.1 Prorocentrum cordatum
CGTGGGCGGCCGATCGAAACAGCATGGAACAACCAGATCCCGCGAGTTTAAACGAGGCTGGAGTGGCGGCCGTTGTCGTGTTCCTCCTCCTCCTCATCCCCCCCCTCCTCCTCCTCCTCCGCAGCCGCCTGACGCTCTTCTCCATCCTCGTCATCAACATCCGGCCTCCTACCATCTCCGACACCTCAGGGCGCGGGCTGGAATGCGATATTCGGCCGCGAGGGCGGCCGATCGGAAAAGCATGGAAAACAACTCCCGCGAGTTAAATTGAAGCGAGGCTGGAGCTGCATCGCCTGTGCCCACTTCCCCTCTCATATCCTCTCCCCCTCCCCCCCCCCCCCCCCCCCCCCCCCCCCCCCCCCCCCCCCCCCCAGCAGCTTCTTCACGCGCCTCATCACCTTCATCATCCTCAGTACCCGCATCATCCCCATCATCCTCATCATCCACATCATCCTCCCAGATATGACGAAGCAGCCGCTTCTCACCTTGCGTCGCAATGCACAGGATATGACGACACAGCCGTTCACCTCTGGCGTCCCACCGCAGTGCCCAGGACATGACGAAACAGCCGTACATCTCCTGCGCCGCAGTGCCCAGGATATGCAGTAACAGCCGCGTTCACCTCTGGCGTTGCATCGCAGCGCCCAGGATATGACGTAGCAGCCGTTCCTCTCACCTGCGTCGCAGTGCCCAGGATATGACGTAACAGCCGTTCACCTCGAGCGTTGCGCTGCAGTGCCCAGGATATGACGTAACAGCCGTTCACCTCGAGCGTTGCACCGCAGTGCCCAGGATATGACGAAGCAGCACCTCCAGCGCAGCGCCCAGGATATGACGAAATGGTGGTTCACCTCTGGCGTCGCAGTGCCCAAGATATGACGAACCAGCCGTTCCTCTTCGCCTGCGTCGCAATGCCCAAGATGTGACGAAAGTGCAGCCACCTCTAGCGAGCCGAATGCTGCTGTCGCGCAGCCATGGTCTGGGGGCCGAAACTTGGTCAACTGGCTACGGAGTGCACGGATCACAGTATGACCCAGGTCACCGAATTGCATGCTCCAGGGCATATAGGCCCCGTAGGGCCTAAGTCACTTAAGATCGCGACTCGTGTGCGAATATATTCGCACCCTCGCGCTGTCATTCTTGAGACGGGTGCCTCTCCTGCCCAGGCCGCGACGCGCGATGCGCGGCTATCGTCGCGCCATGTGGCTCGGCATCGCTCGGACGTGTGCATTTTTTCTTGGCGAGAACCATCGAGGACCATCCTGGGCCATCGAGCAAAAAAAAGCGCGAAACCGAACCGTACACGGGAAACGGACGTCCGAGCGACGGCAAGGGGCACCCAGAGGACGGGGCGGAGAGGGGAACGAAGTCGACGCTAGTCGACGCTAGTCGGCGCTAGCCGACGCTAGGTCGACGCTAATCGACGCTAAGTCGGCGCTATCTCATCGCCCCCCAGACGCCAATCGATGCTAGCCGACGCTGAAGACGGAATTACGAGGGCACACAGGGCTCCATGATTTGCCACCAAAGGCTGCCAGGGGAACGACGCAGTCGGGGCGCTTACCTAAGGAACCCTAAAGAAGGAACGGGGCCCATAATTCACATAAGTTAAACTTCGATTTCGCATTGAAGACCTTCGGAAAACCCAAGGCAAGCTGCGAAACTATCAAGGAACACGGAGCCCCTCCCCAAGGAAAAGGGCTCCTTCTCCAGGGCCCCAGCAGTAATGGAAAATATTATTTTCCGCGTGGAACTCGGGCCCCACGGGGAGGGGGGGGGGGGGGGCACGAGGGCCGTGAGAAACTTCATCCTCGATTTATCCATCCTAACGAAAACTTACGACTGCCTAAGGAGAACGCAAGGACAACCTAGGACAACCGAAAGACGACCTAAAGAACACCGAAGGAAAACCTAAGGAAAACCTTGTACTACGTGCCTTGCACGAACAGGCTCCGACAACCTCCCCCGTGTAGGGTAGCCCACGCGGGGTTGTTTTCCAAGGGAAAGAACCGCCCACCAATACCCAGCACGGCGAACAATATCGGGATTCGAATCCTGGCCGAGCGGGCAGGGAGGGACTGACTGGACTGATGGGTCGGATTGGACTGATGGGGACTGATTCGGTTGATTGGCGCTAATGGGACCGATTGGGAAGATGGGGACTGATTGGGATGATGGGGGCTGATGGGGACTGACTGGGTTGATGTGGACTGACTGAACATGAGCAGCGACCTGAGACGGAGCGATCTTGTACTGCGCGCCTTGCACGAACAGGCCCCGAAAACCTCACCCGCGCAGGGTAGCCCACGCGGGGTTGTTTTCCCCGAGAAAGAACCACTCACCAATACCCAGCACGGCGAACAATAACGGGATTCGAACCCTGGTCGAGCGGGCAGGGAAGGACTCACTGGACTGATGGGTCAGATTGGACTGATGGGGACTGATCGGGTTATTGGCATTGATTGGACTGATTGGAATGATGGGGGCTGCTTGGGATAATGGGGACTGACTGGATTGATTTGGACTGACTGACGCTGAACAGCGATTCGAGACGGAGCGATCTTGTACTACGTGCCATGCACGAACAGGCTCCGAACACCTCCTCCGTGTAGGGTAGCCCGCGCGGGGTTGTTTTCCAGGAGAGATAACCGCCCACCGATACCCAGCACGGCGAACAATATCGGGAATCGAATCCTGGCCGAGCGGGCAGGGAGGGACTGATTGGACTGACGGGTCAGATTGGACTGATGGGGACTGATTCGGTTGATTGGCATTGATTGGACTGATTGGAATGATGGGGGCTGCTTGGGATGATGGGGACTGATGGGGACTGACTGGATTGATTTGGACTGACTGGCACTGAACAGCGATTCGCGACGGAGCGAGCTTGTACTACGTGCCCTGCACGAACAGGCTCCGAAAACCCCCTCCGCGTAGGGTAGCCCACGCGGGGTTGTTTTCCACGAGAAAGAACACCTCACCAATGCCCAGCACGGTGAACAATATCGGGATTCGAATCCTGGCCGAGCGGGCAGGGAGGGACTGACTGGACTGATGGGCCGGATTGGACTGATGGGGACTGATTCGGTTGATTGGCGTTAATGGGACCGATTGGGAAGATGGGGGCTCATTGGGATGATGGGGACTGATGGGGACTGACTGGGTTGCTGTGGACTGACTGAACATGAGCAGCGACCTGAGACGGAACGATCTTGTACTACGCGCCTTGCACGGACAGGCTCGGGAAACCTCCCCCATGTATGGTAGCCCACGCGAGGTTCTTTTCCAAGAGAGATAACCACCCACCACGACGAACCATAACGGGAATCCAATCCACTACTGCTCACTACGGCCACTACTAGCTCTACTACTACTACTACTACGACTACTACCACTACTACTACTACGACGACGACGACTACCACTACTACTACTGCTACTACTACTACTACTACTACTACTACTACTACTACTACTACTACTACCTCTACTACTACTACTACTACTACTACTACTACTACTACTACTAACCTACTTCTACTTACTACTACTTTACTACTACTACTACTACACTACTAACTACTACTACCACTAAACTACTACTACTACGACCGCCACTACTTACGACTACAACTTCTACTACAACTGTTTACGACTACTGGACCACTATACTACTACTACTACTAACTACTATACCTACGACTACTACTTACTACTACTTTCAACCACTACTACTACTACTACTACTACTACTACTACTACTACTAACACTACTACTACCACCACTACTACGACTACCACTACTACTACTCCTACTACTACTACTACTACTACTACTACTACTACTACTACTACTACCTCTACTACTACTACTACTACTACTACTACTACTACTACTACTACTACCAGTACTACTATCACTACGACTACTACTACTACTACTACTACAAATACTACTACAAATACTACGGCGATCCACTACTACTACTACTACTACTACTACTACAACTACTATTGCTACTACTCCTACTACTACTACTACTACTACTACTCCTACTACTACTACTACTACTACTACCTATTACTAATACGACTACTACTACTTCTACAGCTACTACTACTAACGTTACTACTAGCACTACCAGTACTACTACTACTACTACTACTACGACGACGACGACGACGACGACGACGACTACTACTACTACTACTACTACTACAGTCCTCGTAGCTTGCGAGAGGTCCTCAGTCCTCGTAGCTTGCGGGAGGTCCTCAGTGGGGGGAGGGAGAGGGAGCGAGGGGGGAGGGCGGGGGGAGGGGGGGGGGAGGACGGGGGGGCGCGGAGTTTTATTCCTCGGAGAGAGAACCAGGCGGGGGGGGGGCCCTTTTCGGAAGACCCTACCGGGTTAACCCATTATCCTCGCTGGCATCCCTCAGCATTTCTGCCCTCTGTTGCGTCGGCAACGCGCTGCTCCCATGCGCAGCGACCCCACGTGCACGGCGGCCCATGATGGGCCGCACTCGTACCTCATCGGATACGTCGACCACTGGCGCCACCTTGATCTCCTTCGCGAAGGAGACGACGCCGGCAATCGCCGCGCACACGGTGGGCGCGCAGTGCTTCAGCGGCCCCTTGGAACCCGAACCTGGGCAGCGCGAATCCGACTCTCGCTCGAAGTCCCCCCCAATTCCCCGACAGCTTGGACGCTCCTCCGCTTCCTCAACCCGATCTCCAGACTTGCCGATTCAGCGCGATTACTCATTATTACCCGTGCCACCTTTGGCCCAGTGGCCAGCAACCTTTGCCATGGTAGACTCAGCCCCCTCGCCCTCGAATTGAGAATCCGCCGCCTGGAGAGCGGAAGCGAGCTAATAACTGGGGAGTCGGAGGGATAGCGGAGGAGAAAATATAGAGACGGGGATAGTTGTTAGAAGGGGGGGAGGGGGGGGGGGGCCTACGTACCATCATATATCGCCTGGCTACGCACCATCATACATCGCTGGTGCTCTCTGATAAAGTACGCCTTCTGCCAGAGGCTAGCGTGTTTATGGTTTTTCGTTGTGAACCTCGGATAGTGGCAAGTGGACACGGCCGAAGGGTTGCGGCTTCAGCGGCGCCTCTCGAATCCAAACGTTGCCCGACAGGGCTTGACCTAAACGCTGTTTTGCTGGGCTTCGGCTGCGTTTTGTTGTTCGTCTTGCCAGGGGGGCACGGGGCAGCAGGTAGAACAGAGCGGACAACAAAACGAATCCACAACGAAAACAGCGTTTAGGTCCAGCCCCGTTGCCCGATGTCTGCTGCTTCTGCTTCTCCTCCTGCTCCTCCTCTTCATCTGTCCTCCTCCTCCGTCGCTCGTGCGCCATAGGCTTCTGGCTGTAGATCCTGACCAGCTCGTGGATCTCTGGAGACGTCGTCAGTCGCGTAGGCAAAGTCCGCGGGATCTCCTCGCCCGGAGCACGCGACTGCAACGCGGGCGCTGAGGCGGGCTAACAGACGCGGGATGCGATGGAGGGGGGGGGGGGGGGGGGGGGGCGCGGGTTACCGGAGGGGGGGGTGGAGGGGAGAGGGGGCGGGAGGGGGGAGGGGAGACGGGGCAGCAGGGGATGGGCGCGGGGTCGGCCGCGGGGATTAGCAGCGAGGCCGAAACAAATCTGGCAACTAGGCACGATCGAGGGACCCCTCGAAACTCAATTCCACTGCTGCGATCAAGCATGACGACCTAAGAATCGAATCGCCTCCGAGCCAGCCGTAGACGTCCATGAACTTGAGGCATTTGCGCAACGTCGCCTGGGCTTGAGTGAACCCGCCATTCAATGTGAGTCGATATCACACGCCCCTTCGTCGAAGGCCAAGGGCCCAGCGGCGATGCCGAAAGGGATCAACATCCCAAGGCCTGGAGGGGGCGGGGGCGGGGGGTGGGCGGAGGGGGGGGGGGGGGGGGGGCAACGGCGAGGAGCGTCGTGGAGTACTCCAGATTTCGCAATAACAGGGAGGGAGCCTGGACCCTCGAAGACAAACCATTTCAGACTTCCCCCGTGGGGGGCCCCCCCAAGACATCGCCCCCAGACCCCCCGGGCCCTCCAAGATAGCATGAAACAGCCCCCTCCCCGAAATGAGACCCCCCTCCCTTTGTTGCGAAATCTGAACCACCCCTTCCACAGCGAAGGTCAACTCACTCGCGCCACCTGCACAGGGGCTCGACCGCAAGAAACCTTCCACAATAAACCCGCCCCTGAGACTCCAGGACGTCAATTCGCGTGGGAGCGCCACTCTTTCCAGAGCAAATCCGTCGGAACCCAACACCCCCAGGGCACCCTGCAGGCAAGCAAGGTGTTTCTTGGCACGGTTCTCCACTGCATATGTGGAACCGTCGGATCTGGGCTGTCGGATCTGGGAGGAATTCCGACCTTCCGATACTACCCGTCACATCCTCGTCATCTTACGGCTTGTTACCTTCGGTTATGACGTCGTTGATCTCCACCGCCCTCATCATCAATCGCATCCTCCTCCTCCTTTTCCTCCTCCTTCTCCCCATCTCCTGTCGCGATCCATGGAGCCGCAGGACGGATGGGCGAGGGGCCCCCCGATTGTGTTGTGGGGGTCGGTTTCGGCGCTGACTCTACTCCTCGTTTTCTCGTGCTACTATCAACCCGTCTAGTAAGGATGCGCGATGAGGACGCACGGGCCTTGGAGGGCCATGTCGACGCTTTTCGAGCGGGGCAAGGCCAGAGAAAGTGGTCAAGGATGGGCCGAAGGGACAAACAAGGATGCAAGGGTATCGTGGGAAGGTTGCCCATCCAAATTATGCGGGTTGACAATATCTCTCTCTCTCTCTCTCTCTCTCTCTCTCTCTATCTCTCTTTCTCCCTCTCTCTCTCTCTCTCTCTCTCGCTCACTCGTGTATGTTCCACCCCCCTCCTGTCTTCTCTCCTCCTCCCATCCTGCCACCCCTGCCCCTTGCCAGCCCCTCCCCATCCCAGCTCGCTCGGATTCCCATATCCTGATTCGGGCGCATGACGAAGCGGGACAGCACCGACGCGTCGAGGACGCAGTGAATCCCCCAATCGTTGCGCGCCACGCTCAGAGCCTCCACCAGCTCTACCACATAGTTGCCATCAACCACGTCCTGCTTTGTCAAGTCACCAAAGATGTCCTTCGGGCAAGTGGTGTCACCTTCGGTCGCCGCCCTCGCCTCATCTTCACCTCATCCCCTCGCCCCTCTCGTCCTAGTGACGAACAACACGCACCCGCACCCATAGGTGGGGCGGGGGGGAGGGGGCGCGCGTTGTCGGACGCGGGCCCCCGCTCGAACGGGAGCTTCCCCCGCGGCCCGACAACCCGCGCCCGGCCGGTCCTCCGCCCGCCGATCCCCTTATGGGTGTGCGCGCGTGTTGTTCGTGCGTCGTTATATCTCCATGTTGTTTTTTTTTTTTTTTTTTTTTTTTTTTTTTTTTTTTTTTTTTTTTTTTTTTTTTTTTTTTTTTTTTTTTTTTTTTTTTTTTTTTTTTTTTTCCGCCGCCCCCTTTGACTGCGCATTCCTTGTCGTAGCTTTCCTCACCCCCCTCGTCATCCACGTCCTCCTGGGGGAGCGGTAGCTCTCGCGGCGCCCCTGCAAATGCAGGTCGGCGCAGCGTGCGAGGTTGAATAGAGAGAGCGAGAGGTGAGAAAGATAGAAAGAGAGATGCAAAGAAAGAGAGAGAGAGAGAGGGAGATCAGGGAGAGGGAACGGGAGAGCGTGAGCGATGCCAAGTTGACGATTACACTCCATGTCACCCCCCATGGTCCACGAGTCATGAGGCGGGTTGATCCGCAGAACACCACCTGTCTTGACGCGGCGCACCATCAGCCTTGGGAGCATCATTGCACGGCGAACTCTAATACGGTAAAGTTGCTGCAATAAGGAACGCCACGTAAGAACGAAACCTTGGTTTTGGCACCAACAGCGCCACGGTGCACGAGGATGGCTAGAGGAACAACCACAGAAACAGCGAGCCTCTCCCGAACTCAAAGTGGTCCTTAGATCAGCGTCTTGACTACATGGGCACGCGATGGCTGGAAGGGCTGGGCCCCAGAGGGCGGGCTGCGAGGTTAGCTCTTAAACTCCAGGGGCGGGGATGGAGAACGAGGTTTCTGAACGGTCAGGCTCGATCGAGATTGAGGCACCCCACCCATCCACTCGAAAAAAGGCGCGGGATCCTAGGCTCCAAAAGCCCAGTGGGGTGCACGCGTCCTCGTCGGGGTGGCGCAGCACGTCGATCTCCTGCGCCTTGAAGCCCGCCTCCGCGGGGCTGGGTCGCGAGCTCTCCTCGCCTCACTCCCACCTTCCAGTGCGCATCGTCCTCCCTCGACTAATCCCCCGCACATGGCAGCGCTATCCCCCCCCCCGCCCTCGCTCCTCCTCATCCTCCTCATTCTCTTCCCCCATGGTCCTCCTATCACCCGCGGTATCCTCCATTCATTGCATCATTCTCCTTTCGATCGTCGTCGTCACCGTCATCGTCGTCGCCATCGCCATCATCACCCCCCCCCTCTCCTGCTCCGTCCACCGGCGCAATCGTCGTTTGCCCCGCCATCGCCATCGCCATCGCCATCGCCGCCGGCCCCTGGCCTTCCGCACCGCTGCGCTCGCGCCGCCGCGGCCGCTGAAGACCCCCAGGAAGTCCAAATCCTCAGCGATGTTGCGCTTGAACGCGCCGATCCCTTTCAGCACGCGGTTCATCCACTCCTGCGCCACAGGCGACGGGGAAGAGGAGGAGGAGGGTTGAGGCATAGTGCAATGGAGTCACGGCCGGGCAACACGGTTCGATCAAAGATTCAGAATCTTCTTAGCAGCTATTCTAGATTCTTCGGGTCAGCGGGCATCGGCAGCCAAGTCGGGATGAATCGAATCGGCGGAAATCGCAGTCCGAGTCGGAATCAAGAGTCGAATCGAATCGGATTCGGAAAACATCGAGATCGAACCTAATCGGAATCAGAATCCATTGGAATCGGATCGCATCGAATCGCAGGAGTCGAAACGAGCCTTGACTATCCTGCCCCCCCCTCGCGCCCAGCGGTGCACGGCGGTCGAGCGTCTCGTTCGGGAACATATTTTTGAACTCGTTGCGCAGAAACTTGCGCGCGCCCTCTGGGCCAGCCTTGTCGGGCGCGCGGGGCGCAACAGGTGCTGGGGGAGGGGTATTGTGAGTTGACCCTCGGGATAAATCGGGAATCTGCACCGCCTTTTCGGAGCGTTCCAGAACGCTCTGAGACTAGAACGTTCTGGAACGGATATCCTCGTCCTAGCCCCGTTCGGTATACGTTATGACCCTCACCTGTCTCTCGAGGTCTGCTGGGATCGGCGCGGGGTCGCGCCTGCGTTTCCCAGTCGTCGCGCGCAGAGTACCCCCAAAAAAACCGCTTGCTCGGGCCCAGCGGATCTGCACAGGAGGGCGCGGCGGAATGCGGCGGGGCGCGAGCGGCACGGGCGCCGGGGCCTTCGCGGGGCACGGGCGGGAAGGGAGGGTTGCAAGCAGGGCTGTGCCTGCCGAAGATCTCGACATCATAGAGACCAGCGGGGCGCAGGAGTCGACTCTGCTGCTGTTCTATCTTTCACGAGGCGCAGCATTATCGATATCTGGGCATTGCTGTTCCCGCTTAGAGGATCGTTCGCTCGGGTGCTTATAACGTATGTGGGCTCTCTCCCCGCGGGCTGCGGCCTGATCTTGCGCGGGCGCCGTTGGCGGGCCGACCCGGTAAACGCGATGCACGCGCGCTGATGTATACGCACTTTATAGCATGTGCAAATCTATAAGATTTGGTGTATATGTCAATAGATGTATATGTATGTATATATATATATAGCATGCGCGCGTGCGCTGCCAACTGTCAATTCCGCCCGTGGGAAAATCCCAACTCAAAGACCGCCGTGCACAGATGCGAAATATTTACCCTTATGCGGCGCCCCCAAGTTCTGGAGTGCCCAGCCTGCGCCATGGCGGCGACCACACCATTAAGGGTCTCAGCCAAAAACGTGCTGTAAAACCTTGGGTGCCCATTGGCCGCCGCGCATTGAACAGGGTGCGCCGAAAGGTGGTGTTTGGGGACGAAGCGGGCTCCCACGCGCATCATCAGTGATGTATGGCGATGAAAGGTATCGATAAGGCCCTGTTTTCATGATTGTCATGTGCTTATTCAGGGCCTGGCCAGCCAACCGTAAATTCAACCCCACGTCGCCAGGGAGCTGGTAGTCGG
Organism: Prorocentrum cordatum; assembly: GCA_963575745.1. NCBI lineage: Eukaryota > Dinophyceae > Prorocentrales > Prorocentraceae > Prorocentrum > Prorocentrum cordatum. The sequence goes on from CAUYUJ010018148.1 coordinate 60,235, forward strand.
CAAGCAGACGCACGGCCCACGAGATCAAAGGGCCGACCTCGGCCGCCTTTGCGTGGCACTGCCCTGCGGGGCCATCGCCCCGCATGGCGGGCGTGCATTCTGCAATCCGATATGACTGGTCAACCTCCTCATCGGCGTAGAACTCATGAAGATGGTTGAATAGATGGCGGATGCAGAGGCCGACCCTGTCCTTTGCGACTCCACATTGGACGTTGAACACGTTCTTGGACACGAGCTTCCAGAGGGCAGTCCGGATGTAGACTCGGCAAACTCCGAGGCATAACGTATGCAACGTGTCAAAACGCAGGACGGCTCGCACATTGCCGATGACGCTCGGGCACAAAAGCGAGCTGCGGCGGAGCGCGGGGTCGGTGGCGGCCTTGCCGACGTAGTGGCGTCTCCAGAAAGTCGGTCGCAGCCCCTCGGGCGGCATGGGCGTTGTTGACAAAGCACCGATGCCGGTGAGCTCAGACGGTTCCAGGCGGTCACGTGCTTCCAAGCCGAAGCGCGGGACATTGCCCGCGCACATTCTACCGCCAAGACCCTTTGTCTTGGACATGTCCCACTTCAAATTGCCCAGGAGGTGGACCCGATCATCTTCAGAAACCAGGGTGACCGTGATCTCGCAGGCTGTGCACTGTGCGTCATAGGCGTCGTCGGCGCACGTGCCCCACTCATGCGTCTTCGAGGTCAAGCTGGAGAACTGGTAGAGCTCGTCTTTAGTCGCCCTGCAAAATATGCATGGCGTGTATTTCGCTCGCCAGCTCGGGAAGCCCAACGCGCTGCAGAACTCCATCCAATCGCCCTTGATTTGGACAAGGGCGATTCGGCAGGGGAGGGCGGGGCTAGCCCGCGCCATGGCCCCGTAGTGCCACCCCATGTCTGCGCCGGCCCCTGCCCGACCATCGCGGCGCTGAAGCTCCGCGCCAAGAACCGAAATATGCACCAGAGCGTGCACCAGCCCTTGCAGCCGCACTTGCACTGCTTCGACTTCTTCACCAGCCCGACTAAGTGGCGCTTCTGGAAGATCAGGCTGTACACGAAGAAACCAATGAACGAGCCGGCGCGACCCAGGCCGATCGATCGGGCGTAGCGGACCCCGTCGGTGCACAACGCAACGAGGTGCACTGGGCGACCCGCCGCGGCGCGCACTGCAGGGTGCTGCGCGTGCGCGTCGGCCCACTCAGGGCTGCCGGCGACCCCCCCATCCAGCTTGCTCGCCAGTTCAGAATCAGCCAAGTGCTCCGCGGAGATGGCTTCGCGCGGCGGCGTCAGCAGCACGCTGCCCGAGACCCGCTCAGACCTCCTGCGGAGCATCGGCGCCTCGACGTCCACGGGGTCCACCATCTTGGCGAACTTGAAGGCGCGGTCCAACTTTTTCTGGAAGTTGCCCGTCGCGCTGTCGGGGCGAAGCGCGTAGAGGTGGAACGGCCCTGCGGCGCCCGACTCGCGGGCGAGCCACGCGGGCGAGCACGCGTCTTTGGCCGCGAGTCTGCCCTCGCAGTACCCGGGAAGCCGCATCTCACAGAGGCGTTCTCCTGCTGCGTGCCGCGCTGCATTGGCCCCGCCTCGCGCCCGCCATCCCCAGCGGGGCTGCCCCGCCCCAGCGGCGGACCACCATCGGCGGCGCGAGGCTCTGGTGACGGGCGGATGTCCCATCGGGGCATCTTCTTCGGCGGCGCGGTCGGCGCCGCGAGCGCAGCTCGGCCGCATGCGCCCCGAACAAACAACAGCTCGAGCCGATGGCGGCTGGAACGGATCGGTTCGGGCGCCCGCGCTGCCATCGGTTTTGCGGTCGGGGCCCGCCCGCGCCCCGCCCCCCCGCAGAGGGCCCCGCGCAAGGTTTTCACAGAGGGCCTTGACCGTAGGGCGCCCCTGGCATCGGGCCTGACCAGGGCCCCGCCTTGCCGACTCGCGAGGGCGCGATGAGGCCATTGATGTCCTAGCCTCGGCCAAATGGGCAAATCCCTCGCGGCATGCACCTGGTCCGTTCCCATGATGCCGCGCCCGCCCGACTCGCCGACTCGCATTGCAATGCCCGCGTTGGGCAGTGCCCAGCGGCCAGCGCGCCCGCGGCCGCGTCGGTCGGGCCGAACCAGCCGGCCGTTGCGCGGGCATGCTCGGGCTAGCGCGGCCGAAGAGATGCACCAGCCAACCCCGTGCGTGCATCGCAATTGCCGCTGCGCGGGCGTTGCAAGCCGAGTTGCGCGCGGGCCGGGTTGGGTCGGAGGGCAAGGTGCGGGGGCGGGGGCGAGGCTGCGGGGGAGCGGTGACATAATGAATTGGAGGGGGAGGAGGAGGAGGAGGAGGAGGAGGAGGAGGGGGAGGAGGAGGGGGAGGAGGAGGGGGAGGGGGGGGAGGAGGAGGAGGAGGTGGAGGAGGCGGAGGG
>CAUYUJ010018148.1:62723-95223 GCA_963575745.1 Prorocentrum cordatum
TGTGCGTGTGCGTGTGCGTGTGCGTGTGCGCGTGCGCGTGCGTGTGCGTGTGCGTGGGCGTGTGCGTGTGCGTGTGCGTGTGCGTGTGCGTTTGCGTGTGCGTGTGCGTGTGCGTGTGCGTGTGCGCGTGCGTGTGCGTGTGCGTGTGCGTGTGCGTGTGCGTGTGCGCGTGCGTGTGCGTGTGTGTGTGCGTGCGTGCGTGCGCGTGGGCGGGCGTGCGCGGGCGTGCGTGCGCGTTTGTGTGTGCGTGCGTGTGTGTGCGCGCGTGCGCGCGTGCGCGCGCGTGGGTGGGGGGGGGGGGGCGCCCGGGGGAGGGCGGCCAGGCGGGGCGGGGGGGCGTCGGGCGCGCGCCTGACCCCCTCGTGGCGCCTCGGCGGCGCGCTGGGAATCTTGACGGATCCTAACAAATCTTAATATATCTTAGCGAATCTTAGCAAATATTAACATCAACATTAACCGGTATTTCGCGCGTTAAAATTCGGTTTTGCAATCTTAACCGGTATTTTGTGGGTCAAGAATGAGGCGGGTGAATATTAACCGGTTTTTTGCATGTTAAGATTCAAATCTTAACAAATCTTAGCACATCTTGACAAATCATAACACAATCTTACCACGCGCATTTGCGGGCGCCAGGGGCCAACAGGGCGGCGACAGGGGGCCAGGGCGACAGGCGGAGGGCCAGGCGCCGACAGGGGGGTCGACGGGGGCCAGGGCGACGGGCGACGGGCGGACGGCCAGGGGGCCAGGGCGGACGGACGGGGGGTCTGATCCAGGTTTGAGGGCTGACCGGAACGGAGGAGGGGAAAGAAATTCGATCATGGCCCGAATACTTTCCATGGAAGTATTTCTCCTTCGTGCTGCGGAGCGCGATGATGCCGCTCACGTGCTTCTCCATGTCCTCCGCGGCCGCGTCGAGCTGGGGGGGGGGGCTCGAAACGGCGAGCGCGTAGTCGCCCGTGCACAGCTGCTGCGAAGCCGCGTTTAATAAAACAAGGGATGGACAGCGGGCGAGGAGAGAAGCATATATATATATGTGTACATATGTATATATATATATGTCTATATGTATATGTGTATATGTGTGTACGTGTATGTATATATATATATATACATCTATATATATGGACGGGTTGGGCCATTGCGATCAACTATTGCTCATCCTCCCCTCCAGCCTGAGGCGCGCGGTAGAGGGGGGGTGGGCGGGTAGAGTGAGCGGGGCGGGTAGAAGGATGGAGGCTCAATGGGGATTGGGACATGGCTGAGGCAGCGGAGAGAACTTGAGTGGAATCGCACCCGAAACCTCCTGCAATTGCAGTTGCGAGTCGCACCAACCTTGCGGAATGCCAAATCCTGAAGCGCGGAGCTCGACTCTATGCAAACATCAAAATTACAAAAAGAACCTGGACCACGCTTGCGCCCATGTTAACGTACAGCTGCGCGAACGTCTTAGTCTGGCATATCTGGTTCAGCATGCTCACCTTCTCCTCGAGCGCCTCGATCTCGGGAGTGTTCCTGAAGCTCGCCTCAAGGGAGGACTCGCGCACAGTCGGGGCGCTGAAGAAGGTGCCCTTTTCGTTGGGGAGGGGCTCGGTGTTCCTTGATTGTTCTACCGCTTGCCTTAAGTTTATGTTTTATGAGGTTTGCCATGGGAGATCGAAGTGTAACTTATGGGAACCAGGGGCCTCGTTCCTTATTTAGGGTTCCTTAGGTCAACGCCCCGACTGCAACATGCGGCAAAGGGGGCAACCGCGAGCTAGGGGGGGAACTATGGCGAGATGAACTGCAAGGGCGAATGACGAGAGGATGAAGGGGAAGCAGGGGGTGGGAGGGCGGGGGCTCGTTGTTCCCACGGGGAAGGGCAATTCGTTCGTTAGTGTAGGTCCCCGCCTTGCCCATTGGGAGTTCGTGTGGACGAGGTCCAACGCCGCCTTCCCTGCCGACAGCTGCTTGCGGAACCGCAGCGCACTGTCGGAAGCAGCCCCCCTCGTCCTCCCGCAGCTTCTTCGCCCCCTCAGACTCATCTGTCCTTGCTTCCTTACCGCCCCCTGTCCTCGCAGGCACCGGCTGTCCGCGCTTCTTGATATCATTGCCCGTGCTGGGCGCGTCTCCTGCCTTGGCCTTGCTCGTTGGCGTCTCAGCCGCGGCTGCTGCCGTTGGCAGCGCGACTGCCTCCGCAGCCGTTGCCACTCCTGGTGCCGCCTTTGCCGATGCGCCAGCCGCTCCTGGCGCCGCCCCTGCCGCCGCCGCCCCTGCCGCCCCTGGTGCCGCCCCTGCCGATGTCTCGCCAGCCGCTCCTGGTGCAGCCCTGCCGAGGGCCGCGCCCCTGCCGCTTTTGGTGCAGCCCCTGCCGATGCTGCGCTCGCCGCTCCTGGCGCCGCCTCTGCCGAGGGCTGGGCCGCCCCTGGCGCCGCCTCTGCCGAGGGCTGCGCCGCTCCTGGCGCAGCCCCTGCCGAGGGCTGCGCTCCTGCCGCTCCCGGCGCCACCCCTGCCGATGCTGCGCTCGCCGCTCCTGGCGCCGCCTCTGCCGATGCTGCGCTCGCCGCCCCTGGCGCCGCCTCTGCCGATGCTGCGCTCGCCGCCCCTGGCGCCGCCTCTGCCGAGGGCCGCGCCGCTCCTGGTGCCGCTCCTGCCGAACGCTGCGCGTCAGCCGCTCCTGGCGCCGCCTCTGCCGAAAGCTGCGCGCCCGCCGCCGGCGCCGCCCTTGCCCCAAGCTGCGCGCCCAGCTCATCGGCCGCCGCCACCTCGGGAGGGGGTTCACGATTATGGAATGCGACATGCTCCCTCATCCTCCTCCTCCAGCTCCTCCGCCCCCTCTCCCACCCTCTCCTCCTCCTGGCGCCCTCGCCGTTCCCCCTCATGTTGACGTATCCTCCACGTTGCCCCTTCGGGTTTCGGGCATCGGCTGCTCGTTCGGTCGGCGCCCCCTGTTCTTTTATTATGTTTCGGGCCCGCCTTCGGCCCCCGCCCCTGCAACGTTTTGGGGTTCGCCTTCACCCGTTATATCCCCCCCCTTCCTCTCGCCCCGCCCCCCCTTTGCCCCCTTTCGTGGCCCAGCACCTGCAGGGGCAATGCATTCTTGCTCTTGCGCGCTACCTCCTGCTCTCGAATGCCCCGGCGCGTCTGGAACGCGCGCTCGACGCCCCTCTTTTTGCGGGGGAATTCAATCGGATGAGGACGCGGCTCAAGGCTCAGGCGTTGCTCACTGGTTCAGGCCTGCACTCGAGCCCAAACTTAAGAAGGCAGTTGATGCCCCCCCCCCCCCTCCCCCCATCCCTGCATCGTCTCTGTTTCGGCGCACCCTCGCGCCTTTCGTGGCCCCAGAGGGAACTTCACCGAAGGTCTCAGTGGAGCAGTTCGCTCGTGGGCGTCGCGACCGAGCTCCACCGAAGGTCCCAGCGGCGCAGTTCGCATGTGGGCGTCGCGCCCGTTTCTGCACACCCCTCACACGCTTCGTGGCCCCGTTGCGTAGGTAGCTCCACCGAAGGCCCCAGTGGCGCAGTCCGCATGTGGGCGTCGTGCCCGCCCTGGCACACCTCTCACATGTTTCGTGGCACGTGCGCGCCCACCTTCCAAATCGGCACGCCCCGCACGTGTTGAGACATGGAGGGGGGAGAGGGCGGGGGGGGGGGGGGGGGGGGCGGGGGTGAGAGGGCCTTCTTCAGCTCCTCGAGCAGGGGCTTGAGCTCGAGGAGGCGCGCGCCGACGTTCTTCTCGTTGAACGCCTCGAGGGACGAGGGGGTCGAGGGAGGGGGGAGGAGGAGAAATAGAAGGAGAAGTATGAGGAGGAGCGAGAGGCGAGAGCAGAGGGGCAAGGGGTGACAGGAAGAGGGGAGGAGGAGGAGGATCGAGGAGGAGGAGGAGGAGGAGGAGGAGGAGGAGGAGGGAGGAGGAGGAGGGGAGGCAGGAGGAGCAGGCAGGAGGAGGAGGCAGGAGGGGAGGGGGGGGAGAGGAGGAGGGGAGGAGGAGGAGGCAGGAGGAGGAGGCAGGAGGGAGAGGGAGAGGGAGGCCTGCAGATGGGCGCGTCCCCGCGCGTTCGGCGACCGCGGCCGCCACGGCGGCCGCGTTGCCCACCGCGGCGCCGTTGCCTTTGGCATTGGGCGGGGCCTGGGCCTATATGCGGCGACGGAGGCCCCCCTCCTCGCCTCTCCTCATCTGCCCCCCCCCCCCCTTTCCCCCTCCCCTCCTCCCCCCCCCCACCCCCCCCCACCTCGAGGCGAGGCGCGCCGCGTATCTCTCGACATATGCGCTGTTTCACATATATACATATATAAATAGAAGTCTGTATATATAAATATGTGTTTATGCATGATGTGTGAGATGTATGCTTTATAAGCAGCTGCAGGGCAGGGGTCTAAAGCGCACGATGATTTTACGCCCGCGGTTCCCAGGGGTGCAAAACACGTTCGCCAACTGCCGGTCGTTCTGAAAAATGCCGGGCGTTCGGGCGAAAATATACTTTGGTCCGGGGCGAGGCCGGGGAATTTAAGCCCACAAAACATTTTTAAGGCCAAGGCTTAAAATTTAAGGTCGGCGACCCTCTGGGACGACTACGACTACGACTACGACTACTACAAATACTACTACTACTACTACTACTACTACTACTACGACTACTACTACTACTACGACTACTACTACTACTACGACTACTACTACTACTACTACTACTACTACTACTACTACTACTACTAGTCTTCACGGGCGCCCAGGATCACCATCATCATCATTGCCGTCATCATCATCATCATCATCATCATCATCACAACGTATAATTAGCATCACCTTCCCCAGGAAAATCGTTGATCATCCCCGCCAGACCCCCGAATTTCATCATTCCAGGGCAATGATTATCCGGGGCAGAGGGTTACACATGCGCGCTGAAGGTCTGATGGCGCCCACCCATGTAATGGCGCCCTCCGCCCATGTAATACTGGGCGCTCGCCCCCCACCCGCGAAGTTGGAGGCTACCCTTGGAAGGGAGGGGCCTACCAGTAGAACGGCGAGCCACGCGCGCACCGCGCGCGGAAAGGGAAGCACGCGCACAGCGCGCGCAGAAGCACGCGCGCACATTGCGCACTGCGCTTACCTTCCGCGCCCCCCGCCCCAACGACGCCCCCACCCATGCGGATCGCAGTGGGCCCAGCCCCCCCTCGAATGCATCGCGCGCCAACACGGCGCAACAACACCCCCACCCAAAGTGGCCCGGCGCGAGACCAGACCCCGGCACAACGGGCGGCCCGGAGGCGAAGGAGGCGCTGGCAACCAAGCGAGAGCGCTGGCGCTCACAACACTCAGCACGGCGACCAACCCAATCAGAGCCCCCCTCCATCCCAAAAAACATCCATCCACAATCAAATGTACCCAACAGCTGGTTTTATGATAAAACCGCCCGACAGAAACCAGGCCCCTGAACTCTCCGCTGGGGGCGCGGTGGCCAGCTAGGCGCCACCCAGCGCCGGCGAATAGCGCGAAACCAGGGGAGACGCCCGGAGACGCCAACCGCCCGGCCCAGGGACTGTCGAGCGATGCCCCCGCGCCCGGACAAAAGTCCAGCACGAGACAAGGGAAAAACACGGACGCCCAGGGCGCAGTGCGCACGGCGGACCGGAGGTCTATCTATCCGCTGCGCACTGCATGGGTTTGCCGCGTCGGCACTTTCGCAAAACACATGGGCTGTTCAATTGACTCCGCCCCCCAGAGCCGACCCGTTGCCCCGACCCAGCCGGGCAGCCTGGACATCCATGGGGCGACGAAAACAAATGCCGTTCCTGCATGGGGCAGCGCAGAAGCTCCTGTCCGACTCGGCGGTCTGCGGACGCGCCGGTCGAGGCGGCTAGTCTCGGCCCGACGCCGCGGCCCCAGGGGCCGGGCGCGGGGCAGCGAGGATAATGGGCGCGCCCCAATGCGGGAGGCCGGAAGCAAATCCACGGGCCCACCTGCACCGAAGCGACGCAACGCGCCTCAGGCCAGGCACCGAAGCCGCTGGCCCGGCAATACGACTAGAAGGACATGCAGAACACCAAGATAGACCCCCCCCCGCAAAGACACAAATCGTTGAAACAAATCGTCGCAGCCCTAACCCAGTAGGACTCGAAAACCACGCGCGCACACACGCGCACGCGCACGTCGCACATAGCTGTCACGATCGATCGCGCACATCACGCATGAACGCGCATCGTTGGCAAACCTCGGAAAATGAGCTCCACGAACAAGTACTGCTCGCACACCATGGTGCTGCGGCCATGCGTCAGCTCGGCCTGGCGACGGCGGCGGGAGTTCCCCGGGCTACCATCCGCAGCGAGACCGGCGGGGTCCCAGAAGTCAGCCGGATCCATCGCGGCAGCGCGCCATCTACCCGCCAGGGCGGCGCAGCTACTCCGGCAGCGGCGGCGGCGGCGGCCGCCGCGTAGGTCGCGCCCGCGGGCTGGGCCGAGGGCGCAGAACCCCGAGGCTCGGTCGGTGCCGCGCCCTCGCCCCCGACCGCGGTCACCAGGGCCAGCGGCGAGCGGCAGGCCGCGGCAGCGCAAGTGCGCGCGCCATCCGCCGCCGCGGCCGCCGGCGAGACGCCAGCGGCAGCGGCGGCAGCGGCGGCGGCAACGGCGGCAGCAGTGGCCAAGAGCGATGGGGGCCCCCCCACCTCGCAGGTCGAGGGCGACGGCGGCGGCCGCGAAGCGGCCGCGGCAGCAGCGGCCGCGGCAGCAGCGGCCGCGGCGGCCGCGGCGAGAGCGTCGCAGGCCCGGGCGGCGCCGCTGCCCGCGGTCGAAGCAGACCGCGTCGGCAGCGAGCGGCGGCGCCGCCGCCGCCGAGCCGCCGCGCGCCAAGCCCCGCGGCCCTGTCCGCCCTGGCGCGCACCGGCCAGGCGCTGGGCAGCGCCGGCGAGACCACCGGCGGCGCCAGCTGCCATCGCAGCGGAGCCCGGGCCCAGCGCCCAATGGAAAAGGCGGCGTTATAGAGCCAGGGCAACGGACGCACTTTTTGCGTCGGCGGCAGGGCGGGGGGCGGCTGCGCTGGCAAATGGTTCAGACACACAAACGCACGCACACGCACGCACGCACGCACGCGCGCACGCACGCACGCACGCGCGCACACACGCACGCACGCACGCACGCACGCACGCACGCACGCACGCACGCACGCACGCACGCACACACACTTGACAATGATGGAACGGGATGTCGTCGAACTGCCGGCCCCATCCATCTCCCCCCCCCGTCCCCCGCTCCCTCCGACAGGCCCTGAGAACTAAAATGTATGTGCATGGAGGTACGTTTGCACGTCAACATATGGGGGTCTTCGTTGGCCAGTGCCCCATATGTCGACCACTGGCCCCCTCCGTCTGGCATTCAACATCCTACCCGGCCTAACCAACCGATCAGCCGCCACTTGGACACAGGGGTTCCACGACACACGAAACCTACTTGCGGACCGCCCCCCCCCCTTCCTCCACCACCGCCGCCCCCCTCCCTCGTCCGAAGCCCAATCTGCGCCACGTTGAAGTAGGAGGCGGTGTCAAAGGCATGCTTCCCTGCTCGCCCGCTGCTGCTGATGCTAATGCTTCGCTCCCGGACCCGCGGTATCCCCCCCCCCCGGCCTCCTGACTCCTGGGGCTCCATTTTCTCCGTCGCCAGCTGCGCGAAGACGATCGGGAAATGTCTGAAAAAGGACTATATAAAGAAGCTCCCCCCTCCTACGCCGCCTCGAAGACGTAGCTGATGTCGAAGGCTTGGTAAAGGCATGTAAAGATCAGAATAAAGATTTGGGAGAGGCCGGGCAAAGGTATAGTAAAGGCATGGTAAAGGCTAAGCAAAAATACCTCCGAGACGAACGCGATGAACTGTAAAGGCACCTCCGCGAAGTAGACGTTATCAGGAAGGCTGGCCCAGCACAGTTACTAAATTATGGCCGCCGGCAACTCTTGCGCGAGCTCGGAGGCAAGCCCGCGAGCAAACGACGACAATTAAAAGTCTTAAAAGTCTTAAAAGTGTGAAGGCCCGGCCGAAGAAACCTCGGCCAGCCCGAGGTAAACGCCGTGGCGCCACTCGATGCTCGTGCGTGCCCCTGGTCATTGCGCAGCCTCTACGCGGTGCATTTCCCGGCAATCGCTGCCGGCGGCAGCCATATCTGTGGCAAGGCTCCCTAAAACTCGAGGGTGCCTTTTTGTAACAGCGCGAAGGGCGTCGACAACGTCTCCCCTATCGTGCCCGAGCGCAATGTACACGATAGCCAATTGCACTAGCGCCCTCCTGGCCCTGGGGACCAGGTAGCTCAGCCGAACAGCCTGGTGCATCCTACCCAAGAGCCCCGCTAGCTTAACCGCTCTACTGCCCCCGGACGCCCCGCCCCTGCACCTCCACCGATGGCGGGCCGGGAACTGCAGGGCCCCATCATCGACCGATGTGCCGGAGAACCCTTCTACAGTGTATTGCGACTCTCCTAACCCTACAAGCTCCTCTGTAATAAGCTGCACTCCCGCGAAGTCGTTGGCGGGCTCCGGCTCGAGCACGACAGGGTCGATATAGAAATTCGGGTCGATTAACGACGACGGGGTCAACGTCGGGCCCCCGCCAGCACGCCGGAGCCCCACGACCGCGCGATTGTCGACGTATCTTGAACCCGCCCAGGTCCAGGATGCAAGCGACGCGGAAGACGAGTTCGAGGTGAGCCACGAACGCTCCCGCATCATCACCGACATTGCGCACCATGCTGGCGACAGCGGGGAACCTATGAAAGCCCCCCGCACCTGGCGAACAAAGGCCCCAGCGCACTCGAAAACTGCAGTGTCGACGGCGTGGCGGAGGACAAGTAAAATCATGGCCAGAAGTACGCGCCGCCCTGCCTGTTCTCGAACCCGCCCGCAAACCGTCTTTCTCCGGGGATCGCGTGGAAACGCGGTGAACACGATGGGGCCCCCGTGCAAATGCGGCCGGCGATTGATGTACTCACCGAGCATGACTTCGACATCGCCCAGGAGGCGCTCCTGTGGGACCGAAGGGAAAAAACCTTTCAAATCTTCGTTGGAAACCACTACTTCCCAACTTCTGCCCTCGTTGGGGTAGCGATGCGCCCATGCTTGCAAATCGAAGTTCAACCTGCGAGTTCGGCTTGCGGCTTCCACCGTTGTGGCTGCATTAAACGACTTCTCACCTACGACCTCCTCTGCGACATCTCTAACGATTCTCCCGACAGCCCAGTGCAAGCGTTTCAGCGGGTGCCCGGTGAAGTCGATGATGCAACGAGCCTTGCTGTATTGGTGTTTGCCTTTGGGAATGCACCTACATGTGGCGAGCTTTCCGAAATCTACCCCCCGGAATGCCCAAGCGCACGCGGACCGGGCGCCCCGAGGCAGCAGAGCCTTCACCTGTCGAGCGGCTCCGGCAGGAGACACCCTCTCGACTCTAAAAACATCGGGGGCCTTGAAAAATGTGTTCCTGAACAGCTCCGCGTACAGTTTCGGACAATATCCTACTGACCTGGTGCACTGGTGATCCTCGCAGTGCCGCACAAGATCCCCGTAGGCCCGCTTGAGCTCATTGACCCCGCCCTCGGTGACGTGGCGGTCTTTCTCGAGGGATCGCTGGTGCATCTCCCGCTCTGCGCGGGCCCAGGCCGAAATGCGAGTTGATAGTCCTGCAGCCCCGCCCCGAGGAGCCGGGCTGATGACATTCTCCTTCCAAAAAGCAAGAATCGCCTCCGTCGCGTGGTCGATGAAGGCGCGCCTACCTGGGAAGATCGTCTCCTTGGAGTTTGCAGCAGCAACGCTCCGGCCCCTCTGCGACAACCCACCTTTGATGCCGGGGAATGGGGGTCGTTCGAAAGGGGGGCGCAAAACACAGCCGCAATAGTTCATTCTGCGGTTCATGGCGCCTAGCACCCTTCACGGACTCCTGATGTTACGAGCAACACATCCCACGCACATCCCGTTGGAGGCACTGCGCCCTAAGGCAAGCATTGTGAATGCGCGCTGCCCCCGGGCATAGCGACAGAACGCAAATCATATCAGTGCGTCGCCAAAGGAAAGCGCTACTTTGCTGTGTCCAGCCCAGGGCGACAACGCTGCCAAATCTGGTCACAAAGCGGTCTGACCCAACCTCGCAACGCATTCCATATGTGCCCCTCCGCCTCCTAATTTGCGCCTGCCGCGACCTCCACCTCCATCGCGACATTAGACTGCGCCCGCTCTAGCAGCTTCGCATTGGGAACTCAGTGCCAATGTGCGCGGGCTCTACCGAATGGGGAACATTTCTCAGAAGCCTAATATAACCACGCCGGCCCCCCGTAATCTTTCAACGCGTTATTCTCCGAGCGCCTCAGATTCTCACCGCATTCGCTGATGCGCAAAGCAGCGCGAGCCTAAGCTCTTCGACGCTGGACATACCGGGCGCATGAAGGAAATGATCTCTGAATACACGGGGGCGGCTAGCAACAAAAATGAAACGGTTTGCGTTCAGACCCCATACCGACTAAAACGCGGGCCTTGCGACAACGCAGGCGGGCGCGGCGAATGCATGACGAACGATTGGAGGGGGCCGCCAAAACGATCAAACAACGGAAGAAAAATGCACGGCAGGGCCGTTTGCGCCGACCACGCGCTAGCACTTACTGGGCACGAGACACTTCCGAGCTACGCAACTATTTGGTTTCCGAGTTTGGCGTCGGCCTTGTGACCGACCAGCTGCCGCTCGCGACAGCTACTGGGAATCAACTCGGCGACTCACCGCCACACAATCGTTCCCAATTTGGGGCGCCAGCGGGACAATCTACGCCTAACATTCGCTTCTGGTTTTTCGGCGCCAGAATAGCAGCCCAAACTTGCGTCAACTGCCAAACGTCGACATCAAAAACGGAAAACGAAACTACCCAACCAATCGTTCGATGTCCATTCTGGGCACCATCATGGTGGCGACCATGATCAACAGTGCGCTGCAAAATTCAGGCGCAAGGTCGCCAACATAAACCACGGGAAACGGCGATCAGGGGGGGATGGGGGAGGGGGGGGGGAGGAAGAGAGGAGGACAAGGAAGAACGATAACGACGAATTGAAAAGAAGAAGGGAACACGGCGAGGGAGAAAACTGACCATAGACGGAACAGACCGTCATCATGCAATTTCGCTGCTGGTGCTGGACACCCAGGGGGGCAACGCGACACGATGCCGCTGCAAGCTCGAGGACAACCGAGAGACGCAACACTCATGTGGCGGGTGGTGACGCTCGCACACCTGCCCTCTTTGCTGACATGCCAAAAAGAACTTGTTGAGTCACGGATACTCTCGTCTGAAAATACGCTTGGGCACATTCATTGCGGCCGCTGTTGACGGCCGCGCCTTTTGTGATGACGGTCGGTCGTGATCAAACAACGCACCCTGTAAACAAAATCACCAACCTTGGGGCCTTTTCGGCGCGAGTGGCTTCACGTTTTTTTTTGAATTTCAGTTTTTGCCTCTTCGAGGAAGCGTTTATCCCTGCCCCCACCCCGCCCCCCTACGGTGTGGTTCGGGGGTCGCTGAGGCGCCCAACATGGCCTCGACGAGAAGGCGCTGATCTTTAGCTTCATGCGGTGCAGGCCCATTTTGGCTTCCAGGGGGGGGTCTAATCAAACGCGCCCTTCTTTGATCAAATTTCTGCAGCACGGCGCCAAGATGGCCCTCGATGCTTTCAAACGGTTCCGAAGGAAGCCCCGGAGACACTCAGGAGGCCCCGAGAGATCCCAGGAGGTCCCCGAGATGCCGTCGAGAGACCCCCAAGAGGCCTCAAAAGGTCCGCCCGAGACACCCAACACTTTCCACGAGGCCAGTAGGACTGCCAAGAGGCCCCCAAAACGCCCCAACAGGACCCCAATAATCTCTCGAGACATCCAAGAGGCCCGAAGCGCCGCGCAGTTGAAACCCAACACGGTCCCCGCTAAGTTAACGCATTTCGCTTCGCAAGGGGAAGTGGCACGGCTCCGGCCCTCCTTTGTATGAGCACCCCCTGAACGTATCCTCCTCTTCCCCATCATCTCTTCTTCCTTCCCTTCCTCCCCGTTATCCTCCTCCTTCTCCTTTGCCTCTTCCATCCGCCCGCCTCCCCCTTCACTCCTCCTGCTCCTCCTCCTCCTCCTCCTCCTCCTCCTCCTCCTCCTCCTCCCCCCCTCCCCCTCCCCCCCCCTTCCCCCCCCTCATCCGATACCCCCCCCATCCTCCCCCACTTGGGGTGCGGCGGCTTCATCGTCCCCTTACTCCACGGCATGCTCCTCCACATTTCTGATCAGGTTAACTCGCACGGGCGTTGTTTCTGAATGGGCTGGAGGGGTGACGCGAAGCGTCTGGAATATGAGTAAAGCGACGCGTGCAAAACAAACAACGATATGGATGGTGAAGGTGCGAGCCCGAATGGAGACGATGATGAGAATGAGGCCAATTGTGCTTCGCGCTTGCTGCTCCCGCAGTGCTGCCCCGCACATGGGAGAGAAATGGACATCCCCTACACCAGCGCACCTAGATTCCAAGGGCACACATCTGCGGGGTGCTTCTCTTTATGGCACCTCCACGCCCACAGAAGACAAACTCGCAAAGATTCAGCGGAGCTCGCCAAGTCCCCAGGAACAAACGCCGAACTATGTGATCTGGGGAAGGACTCGCGAGGATATTTAACCTCCCAGCTCGTGGCCTTGTTGACTGCAATGGTGCACCCCTTGGCCCTAGGGAGGTGCGCCTTGGCCTGTTCTTGAGTCAGTGCACCGTCAGGCAAAGACGGCAAATCACGCCACGACGGGGGAGGCGGGGCCCCTGCTGGAAGCGGAAGAGGAAGGGCACCTGGAGGAACCCCTGCCCCCCCACCCCCAGCCGACGAGCTTGCCGACGAACCGCCGACAGGCGATGCGCCGGCAGGTGCAAGACCCTGCGCTTCTCCAAGAATGCGGTTAACATACTTGGCGGCGCGCTCCTTCATCGTCTGACCTTCCCTGTCCTGCATCATGTCACTACCCTCCTCGCCTACAACCTTGCAGTTCTCGGGTGTCATGGCAGTCGTGAAGACTGGCGTGGCTTTCGTCGTCCGCTTCTTGACGATATCCGCCATCTCGCGTTCCTCCATGGCGGGAAACCGCCACGATATCAGCAACCTCACAAGATCAATCTCCAGAGTCGGCCTTCGACCCTCATAAGGAACTTTCATTTCCCGGATCAGGTCGACCATGTGCTCGTTGTTCATACCTCTGAAGGCATCCTTGGCAGCGGCCTGAAGCAAGGGCGTGGCGTTCTCCTTCGGATCCAGCATCATCCGAAAGGCATGGAAGGAGGGCCCCTGCGGGCTAGGGTCCGAGGGCGGCAGCACACGAATCGGCCGAACCAACCAAGCCTCATCGAAAATGGCACGCACAAGTGGGCAAACATTGCCGTTCTTCTTGGCGAAAACAGCCTCCCAGAGATCCCCTCGCTTCGCAAAGCGCAGCTCCAAGCCGAGCACGGCGTATTCTTGGGTGTGCAGGACGAGCATGGAGCAAGAGTCGGGGGGCTTCCGGTGCAAGACGTGAAATTTCCGCGGCAGTAAAGACATGGTAGACGCCATGTCGAGTTTGGCCCAATCGTCCTGGCATTGCTGCACAGATTCCCATACCATGTTGGAAGCCAAGTCCGCCTCCGCGCCGCGAGGCGCCGAATGGGGCAGCCTCGGGCCCCATGGGCGTCGCAGAACTGACATCAGAAAATACCAAATCGAAAATCTTGCCTCGCAGATTTTGGGCGACGACGGGGGCCCGCTTGCGCCGTGGCGCGCCCCTGGGATTTGTCGCGCGGCCACGATCGAATCCCTGGGGGCGCCGCTGGGGCTCGCGCACTCGACATATCCCGAGATGGCCCAACAAAAGAAACGCCCTGGGAATCTCTTGAGGGCCCTTGGGCCGCCTGATCGCAGTCGAACAAAAGATTGCGCCAGTGTGCCATGTACACCTGTTCGGTCGAGCGGATGCCTCGCGGTGGAGACGACGCTCCCCCGGTCGTTTCAAAACGGCCCCTTGTCTACAGGGGCCCACACGGACCCCGCGGCGGCTTCTGGAGGCACCGACATGGCGCGCCACTGCCGCGCCGCGCTCCACGCAGGCCCCGAGGCCCCCGAGACGCCCCCAAAGAGGCCCGAAGAGGCCACTGAGAGGCGCCAGGCAGGAGCCCCAGATGCCACCGTGCTTCCGAGAAGCTTAATTGACGTTCGCAAGACGCCCACGACCCCCAGCATCCACCCAGAGGCATCAACTCGCGTCAACGAAGTTTTTGGTCCACGCCCCCAGATCAGCGCGGCCATGGCCGCGCGCCGCCCGATCACCTGGCCCCCCTCTGGGCCTGTCGCGCGGGCGTCTGGCGCGCGCGAAGCTAAGAGTCCCCCCTGTCCGCCCCGTGGTTTTCCGGGCGCATCAGGCGCGCCCCGCCGACTGCAATTCATCGTGGCACACGCTGCTTTCCAGCCATCAACAGTTCCAAGATGGCCCGACTATAGCTCCACGATTGCTCGCGTGGCCCCAGTTTGTTCTCACGGAAGCACCCAGGCGGCTAAGATGGCCAAAGTGGCCGCGAAGAGCCTCAGCTCGCCTCCAATAGCGGCGACGATGGCTCCATGACGGCTTGGATTACCCCAGACGGGCCAAGATGGCCCCCTCCTTCCTCCCACCCACCCACCCACCGATGTTCCCGCGAGAGCGTCCATCGAACATCCGCGGCTGCGGGGGGACCGACGGGGAACGCATGGGCACCTTGGACTGGCAATGGCTGGGCGCTCAACGACACGCGTACTACTACGAAAGAAAGGGGCGGCGGTGATCCGCGACATGCGCACTGAAAATTTCAAGGTCGACATCGAAAAACTCTCATTCATGAAATCCTCCAAGTACGACTCACCCAAAGAGAAATCGACATTGTTCTTGGCGGTGTACAAATCAGCGTCATCTTTGTCGACTGTTGCATACCGCTCGGCTGGCGGAGGCATGTACTTGTCCGGTCTGTCCGTATCTTCTAGCAAAGTGCTCGTCGCCAAAGCGTGAAACCTCTTCCTGGCTCCAATTTTGCCGCTCTTAACATGCCTGCATCGGTCGCGTAGATCTGCCGCCGCGCCGTGAAGCGCGCGTTGGGATGTCCCCAAATCTTTGGCCTACCCCCGGGGGCCCCGGCCTCCATTCCTGAGGATGCCGTGCAGTGCGGGCCGAAGCTCCACATTGCCAAATCCCCGGGACTTGTCGGGCGCATCCTCGGAATTGGCGCATGATTTTTCCGGCCCAAGGGGGCCCTGAGACGGCTCGCGAGCACCCAGAGAAGCCCCCGAGGCAGCGCAAGCGGGCCCAGGATCGCCGAACGATCGGCCCAAGACATCCACGATGGCCCGGGGGCGGGCCCAAGAGACCCCTTTATAACAGGCCCCCAAGCGAACCCCAAGACGGCTCGGACCCAAGACGGCCCAGGAAGCGCCCTTGACGGCTCCAAAGAACCCCAAGACGACCCACATTGGGGGCCAAGACAAGGATCCCGAACCAGCAATTCGAGCTCTGCCCCAAGGTATCCCCAGGAAGCTCTGAGAGCCCCCATAAGACATGCAAGGGTGCCACCGAAATGCCATCAAGACGCCCCAAGAGGCCCCACTACGGCCACCAAGAAACCTCACAACTGCCCCCCACAAGCCTCCGCGAGGCCCCCGCGACATTTTGGCGAACATCCTAGAAGCCTGCGACCCGCGGCGCGATGGCGGAATGGGCCGAAGGCCATCAGATAGTTGAAGCACCTCTCCGCTAAAACGCTGCAGCGGTTCCCCTCCAACCAATCGTTGAGTTCCTGTAGAATGTCAAGGGGCACGTCCTTGAATTCAGCCTCTGCCAGGCCGACGAGAATTTCGCGAACCCACGTACTCCGAGACCAAGGTATAAGGCCCAGAGCAACCTCCACGTGCGAATTGTGCACAGCTGCCTTCTCGGCCGCAGTGAGACACGTGAGAGCCTGCTGCAAACGAGGGAGCGCAATGTTCCTCGTCGACTCCTGCCGCGAATCCCGAAACGCGCTTGCAACGCCCTGGCCGTTTCACGGCCCTCCCCCGCCTCCAGACTGCGGGCTGTCACAAGTCCTTCATGTCTCCCAAACGTTGCTTGCACTCTGGGGGTCACGCATTGCCCCTGGGAGAAAAAAGTGGCCGCGAGATAAGAAAATGGCCCCAATAGACTCGGGGAAAAAACTGACCCCCCCAAGCGGCCTCACGCGTCAACGAGGGGGCCCGGGGTGCGCCGAAAACGCTCGCAAAATGATTATTTATGATGTTGGTGCGGCCATGGTCCTTGCAGCGTCGTGCCAGGGTTGGGGGGTGGAGCGCCAGTGTTTCCTATGCGTGGGCATCCCCAGTCTGTGGTTGACGGTCGTTGCCTCTATCGTAGTCTCTGGCCTCAGGCGTCTGGTAGCGGTCTCACGTCTCTGATCCCAGGTTGTGATCCTTAGTCGTGGTGATCGGTATGTGGGGTCTCGTCGTAATCGTTGGTCGTGGTCCGCAGTCGTGTTCTCTGGTCTCTGGTGTCTGTGGCACTACTGAAATTGCTCGCGCCCACCCCTCAAGGAAGTGCGACGAAACCTGCTGGCGACAAGTTACATGCCTGATGTGATCCAGCCACGCGGCCGGCCGCAGCATCGACGCAACCCTATGGCACGCGACGGGGGAACGCCCGGCGATGGATTTTCAGAAGGAGGGACGGGAGGCGGAGGACCAGGCCGAAACAAGGCCAGGGCGCCCAAGCCTACCCCCGATCCGCGGCGATCGGATCGCGTATGCGCCCACCCTGCAGAGAGGAACAGAAGCGCAGAAGCCTTGCAGGCAACCCTCTCAACAACTAGAATATCATCATCATCATCTTGTTCCTCCTCCGCCTCCCCCTCCCCCTCCCCCTCCTCCTCCTCCTCCTCCTCCTCCTCCTCCTCCTCATCATCATCATCATCATCATCATCATCATCATCATCACCGCCATCATAATCATCATCGTCGTCATCAGCATCACCGATTACATTGCCACTGCCATCCATGTCCATGTTCGCAAAACTCTCATCTCATTGATGCTCGTCCTCCTCGTCCTCATCGTCGTCCGCACCATCTTCGGGCGCAGTCCGCATTGGACCCGCCGGCAAAATCGAAGCAAACGGGGCGCCCTGTGAACGCGGCCAAAACTCGGGGGGACAAATCGCGCCCCCCCCTATCGGACGGGCGGCTCGCCCCCTGCCTAAAAGAAGATGGCGGGCCAAATTGTCGAAATCACGCGTGCCTTGTTCTGCCGATTTGGGCGGGCGGCCAGGGCGACGCCGAGGCGCGCTGTGAGCAACCAACCCCCATTAAACATCGCCTCTCGTGGGCGCGACCTGTGGCGCAAACCATGGGGCGCGGAGTGGCGCAACCTCGGACCCAACAGCGGCGCAACGTTTGGCGCAACCTGTGGCAAGAGGCGCGTTGCCGAATATTCCACCAGCGGGCGCAACATTTGGCGAAACCTGTTAAAACATTCCTACCTCGACATGTCGTGCAGTCTGCGGGGGGGCGGGGGCCTCGCCCGATCTACGCTCGCCTACAGGATTGCGCCAGAACGAACTCAAACGCTAAGCCTCTGGCGGCCTAGTATTCGGCGTTCGTCCTGAGGGGATTTTTATGGAAGGGCCCACTCTTGCAACCAGAAGGCTTCGTGGAAGCATCGGCTGCAAACTGCGGGCGCTCCTGCCTGGAAAAACAAACGCAAGACGTTGCTGGCGCCATCGTCAACGAGGAGTGGCTTCGTAACAGCGCAACGACCAAGGTATTACACATGTGCTGGGGCGGATCCTGGACCAGCAGAGCAAACATGCCAGGCATTTCGTGGGAATACCTTCGCAGCCATACCAACTCGTGACCAGCCAGGGACAGACCGCACTGCCAGACGTGATCACACACAGCTTGAGCAACCTCCGCCGGCAAGAGGAACTCGTCGCACCGAGGGTCCGCGGACAACACCTGCGCGCGATGCAAGATCTCGCGGTCGTTGGCAGCCTGAACGATATCAGTGATCTCGTGGATGTATTCCTCGGCCGCGTAGTCCTGCAGCCACAAGCTCCCCCCCTGCCTAGTTTCGCACTGCACAAGAGTCTGGCCGTGTGCTTTCTTCTGGGGTTCGGTGACTGCGCCCATCAGTATCCAGAGAGCCCGAAGAGCATCATTGCGGAATATGGTGTAGGCCACGTGGAAGTAGTTCTTGCACCGAGCTAGAAGCTTGTCAATGCACCGATTGGATCGGCTTACAGACCGGGCACCTGGCGCTCCTGCCGGCCGACGCTCGGCAGGCGCACCTCCGCCGTCCACACCGCGGGGTGCCCCTGCAGAAGCAGCAGCATCCAAGACTGCAGCTGTAGAAACTAAGGGGACGCAGACGTGATCGCTATGATGTTTCAGCCAACCCTGGTGCAAGCCGATGTAACAGAGCAACATCTCGAATACTTTCCACCACGCAAGCCCCCTGGCTGATTTTTCGAAGACTTGGTACCACCTGCCCGCTTTGGCCTGCGCCCCTGCGGTCTTGAGCATCCAGCCCTCTCGGCAGCAGTCCCAAACCCACTCCTTATGCTCTGGAGAGTTAAAGTTCGGCGGAAGGACGCCGTCGTGCAACTGGAACGCAATCGCAGGGTAGAAGTGGCAGAACAGCTCCGACTGAGAATCCCCATTGTCGTAGAACTCCGCGCCGGCTTCAGAAAGAGCTCCAAAATTGGCCATGGATCCCCATGGGGCATGGGTCAAACACTGAGTCAGCAAGACCTCGTCTCGTGCAAAAGTCAAGCCAGCCGAGCCCATCGCCAACTATTGATTGTCGTGCCTGCGGTGCGCCGGGTCCATCTCCAAAGAACCTCTGATGCAGCGATCCTTCTTCGGATTGAAATACAAGTGCATCTTTGCAGGGAAACCGATCGAGCCCATGTCAATCACTGAGTGCAAGCTCGGACGAGGCTTTCCCCACGCAACTTCCAGACGCCGAACGCCTGTCGTCAAGTTCCTCACGCAGCTTCTCTGGACCCTGCTGCAGGCGCCAGCCTGCAACGGGGCTGGCAAGGACGCGAGCGGCACCATGTATCTCTCCTCGTCGGGGCCAAGTCGGCCGACAACGTGGGACGGCTTGAACTCGGACAGGCCGCTGCAACCCAGGCCGCCCCTCAGCGCGTTGTCGGTGGCCATGAGAGAATACTTGTTGGCCAAACGTGCTTGCTTTATCGTCATAGTCCCACGGCCATTGGCGACTGCCTTCTTCTTCTCGAGAAAGGCCCGAATCCTGTCCCTGATCAAATCCACAGAACGGGGCTTGAGTTTCGAACGTGCTTTGGTGTCCGAACCACGAAAGTCTGGGAGCACCTCGGCGACTCGCAAGCCCCCCTATTCCCCGCGTCGCAGACGCAAGCCCAAGAGGCGAACAACCACGGGCGCGCTCAGTCTTGGACCTGGCCCAAAAGCCTCGCGCGGCAGGGGGCCGGGAGAAGCCGCCGTAACCCCCGGGGCGTTTCGGGCGGGGCGCGCCGCCGAGGTCATCCGGGCGCGGGCGCAATAGTTCGCGCAATAGTTCGTGCAATCGCTTGTGGGTTTGAGCTGTGCGTCACTTCTCCCAACTATTGCGCCCAAGTATTGCAAACTATTGCGTGCCCCAGCCAAACTATTGCATGTGCCGGATGAACTATTGCATGGCCAAGACGCCCGAGAGCATCAGGCCGCGCGAACCATTGCAAACTATTGCTCGCAAAAACACACACGGCCAAACTATTGCATCACAGCAACAAACTATTGCATCATAGGAGCAAACTATTGCACGCAAGAAAATAAACGATTGCATACGAAGAAAAATATGCAATAGCTCGGCGCGCACGCAGACAACCCAGAAGTGACCTCGGACAGCCAAACAGTCACGAACTATTGCGCGACCAGCTTTTCGCCCGCACCCGCAGCCCCTGATTTCGACCGCCCGTTGTTGAGGGGGCGTCGGGGCTTGGTTCCGTCAGCGCTTTGGGAACGAAGGGGCTTGCTTGGACCTCGGGCGCCTGTGCAGGAAGGAACCTGCCAGTCTGCAGTTCGGGGATCCAGATGCTGGACACCTCTGTCTCCTGTTTCGGGTTGCCCAGCCTCGCAGCATCCTCCACTAAGGACATGGGCCGGCGCAGAGGCCCATGACTGGCCAACTGGTGCCATCCAGAGTGGAGGTACTCGTTGACCTGCTGGCACAACCAATCCCTGCCCCTGCTCTCGTCGCGCATGTCGGAGTCACAAGCAAGCGCCATGCTGCCGCCCATGATCGCTCTCTTCTTAGGCAACTGCACCATGACGTGGTGTTTGTAATCCTCATCCGTCCTAAGCTGCCTCTTCCGGCCGCGGAGGGGCCTCTGCTTGCACGAATTGTCGCTGGCACCAACGGATGCCCCGGCATAGACGGCCGCGGAAATGAACTGGAGCAGTCGCCGCAAAGCCTCGGCACTGGCACCGCAGACGGGAACGAGCTTAGCAAATTTGACCATACTTTCGACCAAATCCTGGTTGCCGTCCCTTCCGGGTCGTGGCCTGGGCGGAGCCGCCCGGAAGTGGGCGCAGGTGGCATGGCCGAGGTCGCCGTCGCAACATGCACAAACTTGATCCGACCAGATGTCGTCCCAGGCCATATTGGCATGGATCTCGGGGCTTAGGAAACAGCACAGCAGCGCCAAGATCATCGCCTGCGCGCGGACCCTGTGCGACTCCAACTTCCGACTGCTCGAATGGTATAGCAACCACATTAGCAAGGCCTCCGTCGTGACAGAATACTCGCCGCGGAACCGCCACCGTGCTCTGACGTGCGAGGCGGGACGTCCTCAGGTTCGGGGCCGAAGCCCTCGAAACATCAGCCCCGAATGCTGGGGGTACCTTCCGAGGCCCAGGCACCAAATTGCTGATTCTCCTCGGGTTCGTTGCGCGCCCCCTCCCCCGCGCATCGTCGCATTACTTGTTCGGGCCCCCTGAGGGCCCCGAGACGAGCAAACCCCAAAACTGGCCCGAGGGGCTCTGGATCCCCATCCGTTCTTTCTACACGTCCAAGACGGCCTTAAGACGGCAGCAAGACGCGCCAGGGACGCCCCGCGACGATACGAAACCTGAAAGGCCTTCCAAGCGGGCCACAAGATGCAAACACCGCGTCAAATTCTCAGCAGGAAATGATGATTTAATCTACACGGTCCGTCGGCACCACGGCGTCCCAGACGGCCCAGCAAGCTTCCGAGATTGCTCCTAGAGGGCCGACGAGCCCCCCAAGAGAACCCTAAGACTGCCAACGAATACCCCGGGGGGGCGCCCCAGGCGACCCGAGGGTCCAAGAGCGTCCCAAGACGGCCTCACCTGGGGACCAAGAGGGGAAGCCCGAAACGGCGATTCGAGCTCTCTGGCCCAACATGCCCCCAGGAGGCTCCAAGAGGAACCCAAGAGGCCCCAAGCAGCATCCAAACGCGCCGCCATGCCCCCTGGAAAGGCCCCAGAACGGCCCCCAAAAAAATCCGAAACTGCCTCCAACAGGCCCTGGAAAGCCCTCTCGGGACATCCACTTAAACGTCCAAGAAGCCTACGACCCATAACCCTGGCACGTGGTGGGATGAGCCGGAGGCCGTGAGATGAAAGGTTGTGATTGCGGTGGTGTCGGTTGTCCTCCCTTCTTCACCCTCTCCGCTTCTGCTCTCAGGGACAGGAACGTGCGACGTGCTACAGGCATCTGCAGCGCGTCGGCCAACTGCGCAACATCCAACCTCAAAGCCTGAAAAACCTTGCTCGGCTTGGCCTGTTTCCACCTGTACAATAACACGGGCACGAAGCGACGAAATTCCCAACAACACAGCGGATCTGCCATGCCGACGTATTTCCACGCCTTCGATTCAATAACCACATGGCGCCCAGCGGAATCCACAGCTGACAACTGTCGATCCGCCAGCGCGCCGCTGCGCGCAGGGTGGGAGGTCGCGGGGGCCGTTCGATTTTCCTGCGTCGGTTGGCGCTGGCCCCCTTTTGAACCTGGGGGGGCCCAGATTGTTCGATACTCGGGTGACGCGGGGTTGTCCATCCCGAGCGGTTAGCCCAAGGCATAATTGTCACTTCGCCCACGGGCCCTCGGCAGGGGGGGGCACCGGAACAGGGTGTAAGACCATCCTGAGTTATCTCGGAACCGACGCGACCCACTTCGAAGGCCTAATTTGAAGCACTCGGGCCAAATTGTCCGCCTTGGGATTACTTCGGGGCCGCCCTGGAAGGCGCGTTGAATCATCCAGGGCGATTTGGGAACACTTTTGAAATCATCATGGGGCCAGATCGACCAACACAAATCATCGGGACATGCACCCGGCGGATCACGCCGCGCGCTATTGGAATTTCAGCTGAGCAAACCTGGGAGAACCCATATTTTGGCACGTCACGCAACCGCTCGGATCAGGCAGCTCTCGGCCCAGTTAGCAAGCGCGCCCTGGCCTCGGGACAAACGCCTGCCACATGCATCGTGGGTGCCTCTTGGGATGCCCCCAGGGCGCTAATTGCTGAGGCCCGCTCGACAGCTTCGGAACCAAACTTCCGATTGACATGCCACATATCCAAAACAACCAAACGCGTACACAAAAACTCGATTATCAATTAAAAACATGGGTTGCACAAGCAGGTGTAATTCGACCTGGCGCACACACGCACACACACACATTGAAACATGCTGCGTCGCCACGCGCACACGCTGATCATGCATGGTCGACAACCTGCACATGAAAAACATTTGGTCGTAACACACGATTGTGCCCGAAAAGACACAACACTGAAGACAAACGAAGGCATTGCATGTTCGGACGACTGCCAACGCACACCCATGTCCTACAAAACATATCTCAAAATAAACACGCACGTCCGAATCTATGTTGGCCCATCAGTTGATGACCGTATATGCTCGATCTGTGAACGTGCACGCATCGACCGTGAACCAATGCAGCTAAGGTAAGCCTGGACACGCATGTCTGCCGGTTTCCCCCCCGAGCGCCCCCGCAGGGAGCTCGACAGCGGAGGGCGCGGAACTACAAGGAACGCATGGCCCACTTGCTTGGCCCAAGCTTGGCCACAAACGTCTCCACGGAAGCACGGGGCGGCGGGGGTTCGCCGCAGGCGCCCTTGATACAGGGCCTCGCGATCGCGAGCGTCGGCGAAAGCCATGCCCAGGATATGTCGGACGAGACGTTTGCGTGACCCTTCACGCCCACCTCGCGCCGAAATGTCTCCGAAATGTAACGACACATCGCACCGCAATCCGTGGCCCCGCACCGCCCACGACTACTTGGGAAACACCTCGCATCCTGAAAACTTGCGCGGTCGAGGACGCCCACTCCGCCCCCTCCGTCCCGCTTCTTCCTCCTCCTCCTCCCCCTACATCCCCCAACCCCCCGTGCCTGCTGTTTTGGAGCGTGGGAAAACCTCGCAAGAACGAGTCACTGCCCCCTTCAACAACATGTGGTTATGCAGTGCATTTCGCGGCGCTTGACGCCGGTGTCAAAATCCTCGTCTTCCTCCACCTCCTCCTTCTCCTCCTCTTCCTCCTCCTCCTGCGCCTCCTTCTCTTTTCCCTCGCTCGGGATTGCCCGCACGTGCTGTGCCCGCGGCTGGGGGGAAGCCAATGCCCAGTCTGGCCGTGGTTGCATCGATGCACGGGGGGACGGAAGGTGGTTAACAAAGTGTCCCCCCCCCAGCGCGCGGCCTGTCTGTGCGAGTGTTTGCGTGCGTCGTGGGACCCCGGCCCTCGTAGAAAAAAAAAGAGAAAAAAAAAGAGAAAAAAAAAAAAAAAAAAAAAAAAAAAAAAAAAAAAAAAAAAAAAAAAAAAAAAAAAAAAAAAAAAAAAAAAAAAAAAAAAAAACGATTCCTGTCCGCTGAAACGCCTGCCCCGCAGTAATCAGGCACCGGTTTGGACGCCAACGGTAGATGGCGCGGCGAAGAGGGGGGCGCGATATGTCCGCTCCACCGTGTCTGCACAAGCAGTGGGCGGATCAGGACAAAGACTGGCCGCAACAAAATGTGAATCTTTTTCTTCCCTGATCCGGCCGATTGGGAACTGGGGAAGCAGAAAACAGGACGGCCATGCGCATGGCCCAACGCGCCCCCCCAAGGCGGTTGCATTTGAACCGCGTTTTCTTCCTCACCCCTGGCCCCGATAGGCAGGCGCCGCCAAAACTCAAGGATAGGCTGGCACGTCGAAATTGCAACCCAACGACGGCTGCACATAAAACAAGCGTTATCCTCACCCTGAACCCCGACGGGCCAGCGCAGCCAAACATCGAGGATCGGCCGGTACATTCGCAATGCTATCTCGGTGCATGTTGAACTGTTTCTGACGCCTGGGGGCTCTGGTCCCCATCTGTCCCCGCCGCGTGGCCGATAGCCTGCAAGCTCTCTAGGCCCAGAGTTGTTTACCGAGTTCCCTCATCCGACCGCCTTTGTTTCCCTTCGGGGGGGCCCTCTTTCCCTACCCCGGCTGGACCTGCCCGCGAGGCTTCGCGGGTCGTTGAGGGCCCCAAGATGGTCTCGACGAGAGCGCGAGCATCACTGTTGCTCACGTAGGTTTGGGGTTACGTTTTGCCTCTTGGGGGGAGGGCGTCGATTAGATGCCCCTCTGAGATCGGGTTCCCCCAATTTGGTCCCAAGATGACACCCAACCTTCCCAAGTGAGCCCCAAGAGGCGCCGAGGAGACGCTCAAGAGGCCACAGGAGGCCCCAAACAGGCTTCCGAGAAAACCCCCAAGCTCCAAGAGGCTCTCCCGAGGCCCCCACGACACCCGCTGCCAAGAGGCATCCGATACGCCCAAAAGGACCCCAGGAACCTTCCGAGAAATATCCAGAAAACCTCTGGCCTTTTCTGCTCGGCCTCCTCCTCCTCCTCCTCCTCCTCCTCCTCCTCCTCCTCTTCCGCATCCTCCTCCTCCTCCTTTTCCTCCTCCTCCTCCTCGTCCTCACCCTCGTCCTGTTCTTCCTGTTCCTCCTCCTCCTCCTCCTCCTCCTCCTCCTCCTTCTCCTCTTCCTCATCCTCCTCATCCTCGCCCTGCCCCGTCTCCTCCTACTCGTCCTCCCCCTCCTATTCGTCATCCGCCTCCTCCTCCTCCTCCTCCTCCTTTCCCTCCTCCTCCTCCAACTCCTCCTTTGCCTCCTACTCCGTCTCCTCCTCCGCCTCCTCTTCCTGCCCCTCCTCCCGTCCCCCTCGCCCCCCCCTCACCCTCCTCCGATTATTCCTCCATCCCCCCCCCATATGGGGCACGGCGGCTTCCCCAGCTTTTCCCCCCAAGCATGCTCCTCCACATCCCTGATCGGGGCAACTCGTTGGGGCATCGTTTCTGGATGGGCTGATAGGGCTACGCGAAGCGCATCGAACACAAAGTAGCCTGTGTAGATGGAGGCAAAACCACGAGGAGGAGGAGGAGGAACTATGAGGGCGAATAAGATGGAACAAGGATGAAAAAGCGGGGGCAGAACGGCGAAGAGGAGGATATATACATCAGGATCATGGCGACCATGTGGTGGCGATGATGGGGAAAACGAGGCGGCAATGGACCAGCAACGAAGCGAACGCGCAAAGAGGCGGGCGGCCAAACCGTAGCCGCGGGCGGCCGCCCAAAAAAACCCAATGGATTGCCGACGACCCTTTTCCCCAGA
This sequence comes from Prorocentrum cordatum, assembly GCA_963575745.1. Lineage (NCBI taxonomy): Eukaryota > Dinophyceae > Prorocentrales > Prorocentraceae > Prorocentrum > Prorocentrum cordatum. The sequence continues at coordinate 88,387 of CAUYUJ010018148.1, forward strand.
AGTTTCGCCCTCACAGGGCTGCCCTGGTCACGGCGCTGACAGCTAGACCTACGCCTCGGCACCTCAAGAGTCTCCCGCGGACACTCATGCCCCTAAGAGGTGCCCGAGCCCAAACGGTGGCAACCGAAGCTAGCGCGGTAAGAACCGCTGCCGACTGAACCTGAGGCGTTGCGCAAAAACTGACACATCCCAGCCTGGACCGTAGGCCAGGACGTGCCAAGGCAAAGAGACAGCCCCTCACTGCCCCTTGTCCTCCTCCTTGGGCGGCACGAAAGATGCCTCGTCGAAGGCCCCCAGGGCGGCCGAATCCTTTGCGGAGAGCTCGGCGGGACGGGCACCACCGTCGCTCTCGTCCTCGGGCTGCCAAACTGCCGGGCGCGACTCCACATAGCCCCCCATGGCCCCCCCCCGCCAAAAAATGCAAACATCACGGCAATCAGCGCTCATGCGAGCACAGAGGCTGGCGCGCACTGCCGCGCGCTAGTCAAAAAACTGTTTCCCATTGCAAATCGGGCGGCTCCGTCTACAAACAGAAACCGTGGGCTCGGCGGCATGCTCTGGGGGCCTCAAAAAGCACGTGGGCGGGGGGGGCAGGCTGCGTTCGACCGTGGGATCCTCGGCTCTGTCCACGCCGTCAGGTGGAAGCACTGGGGCGGCAAAGGCGCCAGCTAGTGGCGATGCAACCTCGGCCACCTGCTCGGGAAGGGCAGCGATCTCCACCTCTGCCTTCTCCTCGCCGCCCTGCTTCCCCGACTTCGCATCGCAGGCGGCCGCGGCAGGCTCGATCGATGGCGATGCCAGCCCAAGCCTCGCAATCTTCGCTGGGGGGGGCGACGAGGCCGCAACGCCCAACGGCGCCGCCCTCCTGGCAGTCGGCCTGCCGCAAGGGGCCGGCGCAGGAACGTGCGGTGATAAGGGTGGCGTCGCCTGTGCGCATGCCGCTGTCATCGGCGAGCGCGCCTGCGACGGCGAAGCCTGGCGATTGATCGTGGCGCCCGAATTCCCCAGCGACTGGCCCTCGCCTGCGTCGACGAAGATCTGCATGCAGTTCATCCGCTCAACCTTGCCGGAAGGCTTCGTATACACCAATACAGCCCTCGCCCTGCTGAAGTTCATGTCGACGGTCACGGGTGAGCCGTCTTTGATGTCAAGGGCGATCTGGACCTTCACATTCGCATACTTTTCCAGCAACTCGTAAATCTGATCCTTCACAAGTGCGGCTGAAAAGAACCCAAGAGACTCCCAATCGAAAGGCGGAGCGACATTCATCAAGATCCTGCCGCGCTGCTGATTCTCCTGGTTGACCCGCTCAGAGATGAGATGCAGCTTGTTCTCGCCGATGTTGTCGCTCCGAGTGAAACCAGATATCGCTTCGAGGATCTCCAACATGAGGTCTCTCTGTGGTTCCCTGGCCCCTTGTTTCGTTAACGCCTTGAGGGAAAATGGACTGAGAGAAACAGGCTCGGCGCGCGACAGCAACCACTTCATATACTTAGGTGGGATTGACCCCCATATGCCGAAGTTCCGGTGCAAAACTACATTGCCGATCTCTTCGGCATCGTCCTCTTTGCTGCCAGCGCCGCCCTCCGTCTTGACGGGGGTGCCCGCCTTGTCATCAAGTTCCTCCTTGACGCCTAAGGCCTTCGGGGGGCGATAATCAGGATTATCCTCGCCAGAGGCGGTCAGAATGCCCAAGTTAATCATCCTCTTTTTCATCTCAACGACAAGCTCGTAATGATCCTTCAACTTGGCAACCGCAAGCATGTACTCGGCCTTCCTCTCCAAAGCAATACCCTTCTCCTGCAATTTCTTCGCGCGATCCTGGGCCGAGATCTTCGGAGCCATACCCCGGCAAGCGACGCAGGGCACCGCGAGCAGAGAAAGCTAGAGCTTAAAATAGCTGCGGATGCCAGAAGGCAAAGCAATCGCAGAGTGAACCAGATAACACCAGAGCTTGCGAGGCAAAAGGGCCACAGACGCAAGGACGGGAAGGGCGATGCGGAAAAGGGGGGAAAGAGAGAACCATGGCAAAACACGTGTAGTGAACAACATATTGTTCGACATGTCCCCTGCGTCACTCGAACATGGATCGAGCGCATCTGCCGCGTCCCCCAGCTTCTACTGCCTCCCCCGCTCCTCCTCCTCCCCTGTTCCCCAGACAGTGCTTGCACTGAGACGTCCCACTTGCGTTCCAAAAAACTGGGTCGCGTGCCTCGATCGATGCCTAGTGCTGCAGGGTTTCGCCCACTGGGCCCCGCCTCGAAGGGCCGCGCCCGGCATGTCGCCCGAGTCAGCAGGAGTACCGAACGAAAGAGTTAGCATGAGAGCGGAGGGACTGTAGCACGCCATGTTGACGGCCCTTGGGAGGGCCCAGCGAGATTGTCGTTCGGGGTGCGCTGTGTTTGCTTGTTTGCTTGCTGTTGGGGAACTCAATAAATGACGCATCGGGGCCGTCTTGGGGCCTTATGGAAAGACTCCAGGGCGTGTTCTGGCGGGCCACCTTGCGCCCCCAGGCGCGACGTGGGGGCCGTGACGGGGCCCCCAAAATGGCAGCAAGAGGGCTGCGAATAAGGAATCATTAGGTGTTTCCTCTCAAGCGTCCTGCGTGCTTCCTGGGAAGCACTCTGGGGGTTCTCTCGGATATTACGGGGCCGCCATGGAGCATCTCGGGGGCCGCGTGAGAGGCCCGAAAGGTCCGAAGAGGGCCGCAGCGGACATAATGTGGAATTGCTCAAAACGGGCTTCTCAAGCAAGCCAGTCGGTCGTTTATGCGGCCCGCTGGGGCCGCCAGGCGGGAACTGTGAGAACTTTCCGTTGAAAGCCCCTTGGACTTTCGATGCGCGCACTGCGGTGCGAAAGAAAGCCCTGCGTCATATCGAAGATGACGCCAATATGTGTGTATACAACGTTTTTCCTCTTGAGCGTAGTCAATGTTTCCTTGGGCACCGTCGGGGCATGGGGGGCCTCCAAGGCTGTCTGAAACGCGTGGCCGTCTCGAGATCTCCGCGGGCCGCAAAACATGTCATGTGAAAGCCCTCTTGCGCAGGTTGCCCCAGTGTCCAGAGAGCGCACCAAGAATGTTCAGTTGAGCCCCGCACGGCCCGCCAAGGAGCCACAATATTCCCCCGAGCAGGTGGACAGGAGCCACCTCGTGGACATCTCAAATTTACGGAATCGGGGGCCACCTTGGGAACCTTTGTTCAAGGCACGCACGGTCAATCGGTAAACAATCCGACTGCGCCGCACGTTGCGCAACCTGCTACGATGTTGGATTCGATGCCACAAGCTGCGCCATTGGTTGCGCCATTTGTTCGCGTCATGGGAGCGCCGGCGGTTGCGCAAATGATTGCACTCGCAAATGCGCCATGGGTTGGGCCATGGGTTACGCCCTCAGCCACCAAAGCTTTCAGTGGACCACTCTTGGCTGCGATGTGGGCTGCGCCATGTGGCGCCGAACAATCAAACTACCACGAACGCGCAGCGACTTCAGCCACTCAGTCTGTCAGACCGCACGTTGCGATCACCCCCTGGGAACAACAATGCCGAACGACGTTCGATATATTACAAACAGGGCAATGGGGCGTATCACTCAGGCGCGCTGGGGAGCTCGCAATTCGTGGCTTGCCAGCGGGAAGAAGGAAGGAACCCAGGTGAGCGGCGCCATCCCCCCGCCCCTCCCTCCCCCATGCCCCCCCCTCCCCCCGCCGCCCCCCTCTCCGCCACCCTGCTCTCGTTTCGAAACGCGCGTCGATTGAGGCCGCGGTCGGGCCCGCAGCCGAACGGGGGGGGGAAGGGGAAAGGAGGGGGAGGAGGGACAAGCACAGGAGGAGCAAGGGAATGAAGATGAAGAGGGGGAACGAAGAGGATAAGGAAACGCGAAGAGGGAGGAGGGGACAATACATCAACGCATTTGATGTCACAACATGGGGGCGGGGCGGGGAGGGAACCCAACCCACGCCGTCGCTCACGAAACCAACGTTTTATCATGTTCACCATGTTTTCAAGATCCGAACGAATGCGAGCGTAGCGACGATGTGCTATTATCGCACGACGCGCGTCTCCTGCATGAACTATTGCATGTACTATTGCGTACAACTTCTGTGACCCCTTTTGTAAAGACCCCCATAGCCCGACTCTGACACCTACTAACAAAAATCCCCGGACTGCCAAATGGCCAGACTTCGACCACGCCTCGTCTGGCAGCACCCCCTTGAAGCGGCCGCAAACGCACTGTGCATCTGAGGCCCCCGCTGCCGAGAGTCGATCGGCGAAGGCTTTGAAGTTCCACACTTTGTCCTGGATGTTTGGCAACTTCGCCTCTGAAGCTCCTACCCGGGGCAAGTGCAACGGGATCCCAGCCTCGGGATGCTCGGCTAGCATGCCCCTAACGAATTGTTTCGCCCTCGATGTCGATCCGGGATGCGCCAATGCCCCAATCCGCAGAGGTTTGGACTGAGTTGGCACGGTGAGGCCCCGAAATTTCAAAGCGTCGGCCACCTTCTTTCGAGCGACCCCCCTCTGCGGCTCATCGAGAAAACTTGCGGACCGGAACAGCAAGTAGAGTTCTACCTCCGACGCGCTGTGGGAACGAATTCTTTTCTAGCTCAAAACTGCCGCGGGCAACATCGCAGGAGATAAATGGCCTTAAAAACCTCAGCGTGGGAAGAGCCCGACGCCGTCCCCGGGGGCCTACCAATGAAAGAACTGGGGTTGAGTAGCCTCCGCGCCCGCGCCCAAAGCTTCCTACCCGGCGGCCGGGCCACGGACGACCTAAGTTTGACCGGAAAGACCCTTCCCAAAAACTTGCGCACGCGAGGTGCGTTCAGTTCGGGCTGGGACTCCTGCTGCAAAAGCATCCCTGCGACTGCGGCATCTAGCTTGCACGCGCACTCTTGCACTACTAACGGCGCGAATTCGAAGAACGATGTCGAGCGCCTCCACCACCGAATGGCGGGCTCGACGTGCGCGAGACCCTCCTGCCGAAACTTGCGACACCTAGACGCCTCGCGGCGTGCCATGCTCTGGGTGAACATGCCCACGTAGGCCATATTGCAAGTGGGCGGCAATTTTAAATAGACCCCGCACGGGATGTTGAAAAACGTCCACGTGCACGTTGCGAATGACACCCCTAGCCTAATGCATCGGGCCGCCCAGTTTCGCTGCCACAACGCACGGCTCCGGGAGAACAAGCCGAGCATAGACCTCCCCCACGCCCAAAAAATCACCCGCGTCACGCCCCCTACTCCGGGCTTCCCGGGGGCCCCCCGGATGCCCCTATGCAGGAGAGCGCAAAACTGACACAGCGTCCTATGGAAGTGAGTCGCCGACCCGTGTCGGCTGGCTCTCCGAATGGCCCCCGGAACGCATGCCCCGGCGGCCGCCTCAAGTCGCTCTGCGCACGTGACCGCGGTGGCGAGCAAGCGCAACATATGCTCGTGATCTTTCCTACCCGCGCTCCCGCCGACAACGCCTACGGGGGCGCTCCATTCTACGAGCAGCTCCCCTACTCTCTCGTCCAACGTCGTCTGCTCGATCCTGCTTGTCGCCCAGCTCTCCACCTTGTCCTGCAGGCGCTTGCCCAGCTCCTCGGCCTTCTTCTTTTTCTCAGGGTCAAGGTCCAGGCCCGTGATCTTCGCATCGACATGGCCCTTTTTGAATGACGCGACGCCTAAATTCCGCGGGATCTTTTTCTTCGTGCCCCGGGAACACGGCTCGAGCTCGACGTCCAAATCGACCTCCTCCTCCTCCTCGCCATCCTCCTCGCCTTCGCCGGCGCCCGCCCGCGCGCCCCCCCCCCCCCCCTTTCTTCTTCAGGGCGGCGTTCTCCTCTTCGATCTCCTGCATCTTAGCTTTCATCTTCGCCAGGCCCTCTTGTGAGAGCCCTCCGCCTCCGCCCTGCCCCAGCCCGTGGATCTCCCATAATGCCCTAACCATCTTCTGGGCGACGTCCTTAAACACCTCGCGCTTGGAGTCCTTCGGTTGGGGGTCGAGGCCCTTCCCCTTGGCTGCGAGGGCGCAGAGGGAGTCTAGGCCCAGGTGAACGGGCGCGGCTTTGTCACGAATGGCGTACAAGAGGGAGGACACCAGGTAGTAATCGTTGAGGCTGCGGCATGCTTCAAAAATAACGAATTTACCGTTTGCCACCAACCTGGCCCCGAAATCGCCCTCCCCCTTGAACAGATAATCGATCAACCTTACCTCGAAAGGATCTTTCAAGGCCGCCCCCCCTTCGTCAGACCACCTGGACTTCGCGATCTTCCGGGGCAGCCGCGCGCCGTAGTGTTCCGCGGCATCGTAGTGGTCCTCATCGGACGCCCTTCCACTCCGCTCCCGTCCGCTCCTCGGCCCTCGGGGGCCTGCTGTCGGGTCCTCGTCGTCCGGGCTGTTCGCCCTAGGGGTCCGCTGACTCCTCGCCCTCACATCGCGGCGGCTCCCGTCGTGCTTCGATTGCCGAGGGGCCGACGGCTCTCGACTTTTCCTGGGGCGCCGATGGGACCTCGACCGGCTTCTCCGACGTCTGTCCCTCTCCTGGAGGGGCAGGCTCACGTTGTCTGGGGCCGCCCGGCTCCCGCTCCCAGACCTCCTCCTCCTCGATTTGCCGGCGCGGGCGCTCCGAGTCCTCTCTCCGCTGCTCTTCAACTTCTCGTCGGGCGCGTCCCTCAGCGACTTCTCCCTCTCTCCCCCCCCCCTTCTCCTCGACCTGCTCTTCCCCTGCCGACCGGGTCGCCCTCTGTCAGGTTCATCGCGCTTCCGGCTACCCCCGCGTCGATCACGCGAGTGACCACTATCGTCTTGGCCAGCTCGTCCTTTCTCATCTGCATGCCCCTGGCGCCCGCG
>CAUYUJ010018148.1:100223-117702 GCA_963575745.1 Prorocentrum cordatum
TTGCGCCCAGATGGCTCAGATTACCTGCGAGGCAGCCTGACAAGCGCGATGCATCTTCTCCATCGCCTTCTGGCTGAAGGGACCTTTTGCGAAGATCAGCTGCGCGGCCCCCCCCATCGACGCCGGTGCATGACACTGCGGCGAGCGCGCGCGCGCGGGAGGCGCGCGCCCCCTTTCCCCCCCCCCGCCGGGCGCGAACGCTGCTCCGCCGAAAACCAGCCATCGCGCCCTCTTAGGCTCGAGCCGAACGCGCGAAATGGCGGGCGGGTGGGCGATAACTAACGGGGGCACAAGGAAAAGTAAACGACTGGACAGGTATTCCTCAATCCCCCCTCTCATGGCCCCCCCCCTTTCCCACCTCCTCGCGCTGCCCCGCCCCTCCTCTCCTCTTCCCCCCATCGCACCCCCCCCCCCCCCCCCCCCCCCGCCGCCCCCCCCCGCCGCCCCCCCCCCTTCCGCCCAGCTCCCAATTTCAGCCCCCGCCGCCCGCCCCCTCAGAGATCCAACACTGCAGAGAGCGCAACATCGCTGAAAAATCACGGCGCGGGGAAGCGCCAACTATACTTCTACTGTTCCGGGGGGGGGGATATCAAATAAATCAATGGCCTGGGGCACCGCGGGCGCAGCGGGGCCGAGAGGTCACGGGGGCGCCGCGCTATCTGAACCCGGCGGCCCCCCCATGCCCCTGCTCGCGACGAGACTCCGCCCCCCTCCTTCGCGGCCACCGCGCGCCCCCCCCCCCCTGATCATGATCAGCGCGATTGCCATCCATCCTGCCTGCGCCCCCCCCCCCGCCGATCTCCTCAGCCCCGCGCTCTGCTTCTCTGGGGGCCGCCGGGCCACCCCGAGGCATCCTGTCCGCAATGCCCCCATGGCCCACGGGTCGCACAACCATCGCAGAAGTGGTTGCCCAATCTCTCGGGCGCCTGCCTGGTAGACGGCGCGGCGGCAAAAGTGGACGCGGCCTTCAGGCTCGGCCGCGTGAACATTTTACCCCGGCCTGTCTCGCGGAAGCTGCGCGCCCGCGTGGACACGGTTTTGCGGGAAAGCCTTCGGGGAAACACCCCGACAACCGTCGCGCTGGAGGTTCGCGCGGTCGATTTGGAGCCTCTGCTGGAAGGCCGCCCAAAGTGCCCAGGGAACTGCGCAAGCACACCGTCGCACAGAGGGGCGCGCGTCGCGGCGCGATGAATTTTGGGGCGGCCACGGATAGGGGCCACTTCGGCAATTTGTCTGCGGTCCCCGTTATCTCATCCCTGGGCGCGAAGTGGTTCGCATTCATAGGGGACGCAAGTGCCTGGGAGTTTTTGGGAACCGTGCCGCATGTTCCGCGCGGGTCGTGCTGGATTCGCGCTTCCAGCGCGAAAATGGCGGCAGCGCAGAAGTTGTGGCCCGCGAGCGGAATGACTGCCACAACACATGGCGGACATGGAAGCGCGGCGAGGCTGGGGAAAAGGGCGCTTGGCGCCCGCGGATTCGTGTCCGCGTGACCACCGAGAGATGACGAGGGCCACGGCCAAGGGTTAGAGCGCCGAAGTGGTGCCTATCCGTGGCCGCCCCAAAATTCATCACGTCGCGACACGCGTTCCTCTGTGCGACGGTGTGCTTGCGCAGCTCCCTGGGCACTTCGGGCGGCCTTTCAGCAGAGGTTCCAGATCGACCGCGCGAACCTCCAGCGCGACGGTTGTCGGGGTGTTTCGCCGAAGGCTTTCCTGCAAAACCGTGCCCACGCGGGCGCTTAGCTTCCACAAAACGGGTTTGGACAAAATGTTCCCACGGCCGAGCCTGAAGGCCGCGTCCACTTTTGCCGCCGCGCTGGCGGCCAAGCCGTTTGCTTGGCAGGCGCCCGAGAGGGCTGACGACCAGTTCTGTGTTATGCGACCCTTGGGCCGCGGGCGTCCTGCAGACAAGAAGCCTATTGAGGCCCCAAGAGCCTCCTGAGAAGTAAAGCGGGAGACAACACAGGGCGGCAGCGAGGGAAATGCACGGTGGGAATCACCCTGATCAGGAGGCTGAGCGGGGTGACCGCGAGGGCAGGAGGGGAAATAAGGGCGCGAACAGGCGCAAGGGGAGGGGGGGAATACAAAGGGAAAAGGGTCGAAGAGTGAAGAAACTGAGTATGAACGAAAGAGAACCGCACAATAATGTAGAGACACTGGTTTTCTTGAATCGGTGCGACGGACGCAGCGTGGGGGTGTTTGCAAGACCTGAGCTAACACACACGGGAAGCACATCGGCGGTCAGCGAAGCGAGCCTGGGCCTCGCCACAACGGACCAGGCAACCAGGCTCATATCGCCGACATGCGGGAAACTGGTGTCTGTATACGTCGCTAAATGCGTTCTTCCAACGACGGGTACCCTGGACCCCATCTTCCTGCGGCATGTCTCGAGCCGGATCGATCTGTGACGGCCCCAGGGCCCGAAACCTGGCGAAGACGCCCGGCGTCAAATTTTTGCAGCGCCCGGATCTCAGCGCCCACACCGCCCCCCAAGCCTCCCGCGCAGCCTGCTCCAGCCTGCCCCAACCCTGGAGAGCCCACAAAGGACGTACGCGCCAGACCGCGTGCATGAACACGTCCCTCTCTCGCGCCTGACCCCCCCCCGCCTCCCCCGCACCACCATCCCAGCTCGGAAGCGCAAGCTGGGCCGCCTCGCTTGCTCCGCCGCCGCCTCCAGAGGGCACCGCGCCGAGCCGTTTGCGGAGCCCTCGGCAGCGCACCGTGCGGCGTGCTGTCGCGCAAGGGTCTGGGTGAGATCGCGGCGCGCCCGGCCAAAAGGTGACCGGCGCAGGGCGCGGGCCGGCCTCGTCCTGCCTCCCAAGACCTTCGACGACTCGATGTGTTCGACGACTCGATGTGTTCGGCCTCTTCCCCAAGGCCAGCTTCCTCATCCTCTCGAGTCGTGCTGCGACGGTCCGAAAGCGGCTTCCACAAAGGTCAAGCATGTAGGCACACGAAAAAGCAGCTGGCACTCACGCAATGAAGACAGATCCTGCCATGCACTCCCGAAGAGGTGCGCCTTGGGCTGCAACCCTCCAGCCACCGACCCCAAACTCAGCGAAGGGAAACTAGAAACTTCAGACTCGATATGCTCGTGTATCGGGAGGTCTGGGCCCCTGCAAATCCGATGCCTTGAACTGCTCAGCACGTGGCCCCAGGTCCGGCTCTTCATCCTGAGTCGCTTTGTGATCCCCCGCATGGGGAAACCAAAAAGCACTGATACCGCTACTTCCTTGACCTGTCCCTGGGTGCATCCTGACCAGAACTTCGAGGCGACTCCGGTCGTGGGTGGAGTCGAGGGCCTCCCAGGAGGCCCAGGTACCCTCAGTTCCGACGTTAAGGAAAATTGCAGCATTGCGAGAACTCACCACTGGAGCCCTGGACCCCATCTTCCTGCGGCATGTCTCGAGCCGGATCGATCTGTGACGGCCCCAGGGCCCGAAACCTGGCGAAGACGCCCGGCGTCAAATTTTTGCAGCGCCCGGATCTCAGCGCCCACACCGCCCCCCAAGCCTCCCGCGCAGGCTTCTCCAGCCTGCCCCAACCCTGGAGAGCCCACAAAGGACGTACGCGCCCGACGGCGTGCATGAACACGGCCCTCCCGACCGCGAGACCGGCCGCGTGACACGAACGTTCGCGCAAGGCGCAATCTCGAAACCAGCGTGGACTCATGCACGTGCACGTCCCTCTCTCGCGCCCGACCCCCCCCCGCCTCCCCCGCACCACCATCCCAGCTCGGAAGCGCAAGCTGGGCCGCCTCACTCGCTCCGCCGCCGCCGCCTGTTTCGAGCCGGCTCCATCTGTGATGGCCCCAGGGACCCGGTGCCCAAAAGTTGCAGCGCCCGGATCTCCGGATCTCAGGGTGAGCCATAAACGGTAGTGCCTTGACTCCTTGCCTGGGCGCTGGATGCTCGGGCGCCAGCAAGGCTCGGCCCGCGGCGAGCAGCCCGACAGGCGCGCCCGGCCCCGCGGGCTCAGCGGGTGACGAACGGGATGTCGGGCGCCCTGGTGGGGGCGGGAAGGGCAGGGCCAATCAGCATCAAATCGGGAAAACGGATCCGATCGAAGCGTGCATCGATCGAATCGGGCCGCACCGGAAGGGAGTCGGGGCCGAGTCGAATCCGACGCGCCAGCACGAAAAGCAGCGCCATGCAAACATCGGGCCACATCTGATCGAAGGGACATCAAAATCGAATCGGATCGGGCCGGCCGAAATCGGTATCGAATCGGATCAGTCGGATCAACATGGACCCTGAATGGGTGGTAGGGCTAGACTGTGGGCGTCGCATTCTTGTTCGCAACGGGCGAGTTTGCCTGGTGCACGCGCCAGAAAGCCCGAAGCGTGCATTGGCGTAACCCACCACTCTTACCAATCTCGGCCCTAGACGCATGCGGTGGACAGTTGCCTGTGAGGCCCGTTTGCGTGAGAGGGTTGACCTGGGGGATTCAGGCGACCTCTGGTCACTACCCAGAGGGCTACACTGATACTACACACCGGGTGATCCTTAATGTCGAAAGGAGGCTGTAGTCGACCAAATGCTTCATACAAATTATCGGACACGACAACATATTACTAAATGCCGACCTGTGCTGTTCTGCATGACTCCAAGGACCACGTCTCTTCTCCCTCCCTGTGGACTGCTGCTCAGGTCTTTGCTAGCAGATCGCACACATATTAGCCACCGTATGCAGGCTGGTGCAGGTAAGGAGTGCCGAGCCCATGGGCTTCGATGGGCACGCCACCTCCGTGGCAGTGCCTGTACTGTGTGCTGTTGCCCAGTGGGCCAACTGCGCCTTTGGGGCTGCTTTCCTCAGCTTCCTACTTATTCCCTTGTCTGGCCGAAAATGTCTATTCACTTGAAGCGCTGGTACCCCAGTGTGATTGGCTCCTGCCAGTGGGCAGGCTGGCAACGTTGCGCCATCGGTAGTGCTTTCCTCTCATGGGTCTGCTGCTACCGATGGTCTCTCTCTCTCTCTCTCTCTCTCTTCTCTCTCTCTCTCTCTCTCTCTCTTCTCTCTCTATATATAGTATTCACCCAGTGCTCTTCTCGCCTCGTCTTTCCATATGCGCATCGAACCTCCTGCACGCCGACCGACCGACCGACCGAGGCGGAGGAGGAGAAAAAGGGGAGGAGGGGTAGGGAGAAAGAAAAGGGAGGAGGAGAAGGAAAAGTGAGGAGAGGGGAACGGAACGGGACGGAACACTCGTTCGGGCGGGCGCCCAAGGAGGGTGAATGGAGAAAAGATGAGTGGTGTGGGCGGAAAAAGGACGGGCTTCATTGGACAGCGGCAGCGGTTCTGATGCGACACATCGTGGCGAGTGTGCCGCCGTGGTAAAACGAAAAGACGTCGGCAAACTTGTAAGCAATCTTCTGTCGATACGGCCATTACTGGGCCTGGGAGCCGAACCAGGACAGGAGGTCGAGACCTCGGGTTCCACGTGGTCGCCGAAGGTCTGGGATTCCTGGCCCGCCCATCCCTCCGAGAATTCTGTACCCTACCTGCCGGTCAAGGTCTGCAAGAAGGGCACAGGGCCTGAGGTTCATCACGTTCGCATAATTGTTGAGGGTGACGCGCTTCTGTGAGAAGCCCTCGACCATGTGCGGATGCTGCGGGCGAGACGGGGAATACAGCAATTCAGAACGGATCGGGCCTGGAGGACGGACCATGGTAAAACCCTTCCGAACAAAAGAGTCGGGAGGAGGATTGAGCACGGGGAAGACGCAGCAGCGTGGAGGATGGAGCACGATGGGGGCGAGATGGGGACGAGCGAGGTGGTACATGAAGATTGAGAGACACGCGGGAATACTGGAGGATCTGGGACATGATGGAGAACGACTTGGGATCATACGTGATCATGTTCGATGGTGGGCGAGGATGGGAGGAAGGCGATTAATCTTACGAGGTCGAGAGCGAGGACGACGAGCAGGGAAACATAAGCAATACCAGATTGCCTCCTCGTCCTCGTTATCCAGCTCTTCTTCCTCCGACGGGTCATCGTCATCCTTGTTTTCGTCCTTCCCCCTATCTCCTGATCCCTAATAACTAGTGCTCTCCATCTCCAAATTGTAAATACGATTGCTGATAATCCTGCTGTTTCCCTGGTCTTCCAAGGGGTGCGTCTCTTCCGTTTCCCGTTCGTCCTCCTCCTCCTCCTCCTCCTCCCTCCTCCACCTCCTCCATCTCATCCTCCTCCTCCTCCTCCTCCTCCTCCCCCTCCTCCTCCTCCTCCTCCTCCTCCTCCTCCTCTTCCTGCTCCTCCGCATCCTCCTCCTGTTCTTTCTCCAAATACCCCCCCCCCCCCCGTCGCACCCCGAGGCCGGTCGGAAGGGCGGGCCAGGCGTTTCGCCTGATACTCTTTTACTACTTTACGAACTGGAATCTCACAGTCGGCAGCGGTCGGTTTCATAGTTGGAGGGTGGACCGTTTCCAACATGCGGCTCTCGCCTCAGTGCCGCGCGGACTAGTCGCAAGTAGTTGCAAAAACTTCACGAATTTCGGGCGGGTGCGGGTGGTTTTCAGATGCGGCGCCGCGCACATTCGCTTTACAACATTGCACGAACTCCACGAATTGAGGACAGTTTTTTTCAATCTGTGGCTCGCTTTCACGGATGAAGGGCGGCTCCTTTTTTAAAAAATGTGGCACTCGCATCAGCGCCCCGCACAGTCTTTGAACATGCCTTCGCGGACTTCATTGGCTCCCACGGTTAACGTACCAGAAATTGTGTTTTGGAACAGTGCGATATTTTCACGGCGCAAGAAGATTTTGATTCGCGTTGTTGATTCGCGGTGTGGACGTCGCACGATTCAGGACCGTCAAGACGCGCAACACTATGGTTAATGTGTGGCGGCGTTGAAATCCCATGCGTGGTGCGTGGACAACGATCAGGATTTTCAAGCAGATGTGTCCCAACGGGGTCCTTCCCTCAGTGGAAATGAACCCCTCCACGGGCCTGGAAAGAGGGAGTTCGTCGGATGGAGCATTTATCGCAGCATCGTTGATCGTTGATGGGTCGTCATTGATTTACACTGGTCCTCCCGATCCTCCTCCCTCCCTTCCTCCCTCCCTCCCTTCCCCGGCGCCACGGCCCCCTTAGGCCCCCTCGGGGGGGGACCGGCACCCCCGTGGGGGACCCAGGGGGCAGGCCGGAAGGAAGCGGTCCGACTGTCAGGCATCAGCGGGTCGCCCTCCTCACGCGGAAGTAGGAGACCGCCCGCGCCTGGGCCTCCTGTCCCACGGAATTGCACTCGCTCGTCCTCTCCCAGCAAGCCCAGCAACCGCTCTCGCGAAGTGGAGGACCGTTCCTTGCTCGCTGGCCTTGCAGTTTGAGGCGTGGTTCCTGCAATGTACTGAGCCAGTCGAAGGGGTCGTTCCCGAGAGCCCCCTGCGCCCGCAGCGTTGCCTCAGCCTGCCGCAACGAACGGCACGGGAACGGGCAGCGGGCCTGGAAGTCCTCCCACGCGGCAAAACCAGCGCCGCGCGCCACGTCGTGCACGACGAGCGCCCAACTTGCGGCGTGGGCGGCGGGCGCCGTGCCGCGGCCGACGGGAGGGCGCAACCCCCATCGACCAGCCGCAGTGGCCTGCCACTTCTGCCCCTCGTCTAGCGGGGCCTGGAGGAGGTCCTGCAGGCAGCTGAAGATGGCGTCGTCAAAGGCGTCCGTCCAGTCCTGGTTGTAGGACGCGCGGAGGTGGTGCGTAACCGCGCCTTGGGCAAAAGTCTGGAGAAGAACCCAAGCTCCTTCAGCAGACATCCTGGCAATCCTGAGCTCGCGCAGGCGAGCTCGGAAGGCGGTGGCCTTTGCAACGGCGACCGCCCCGTCAGCGCCCGTATGGGCCCGAACGCGCTCCTCCTCTTGCTCCAGCCAGGTCGCAGTGTTCCCTGAGCAAGTGAGCGTGTCGACTCGGGTTTGCTGCGCTCCCGGGGGCAAGGCTGCCCTGGGGTCCTTCGTCCAAGCCTTGGTTTTGCTTTCGTTGACTTGGAGTCCAGCCTGGGTAAACGCCGCGACGACTATCTGCATGGCTGCGTCCGCGTGCTCTGGGGGGCAAAACACCATGATGCCGCCGAGGTAAGAAAACACGCGGCATTCAGGGAAAAGTTGTTGGAGATGTCCCGCAATAACACCCAGCGTATCTGCCAAGGTAATGGCGAGAAGGCCTGGTGACAGTGGACAACCCTGATCCACTCCGCGCGTAGCCCGAATCGGAGCAGCGTCGTCGGCGTCGTCCCACACGAGATGCGTGGTGGCTGAACCCAGCCAGGCCTGCCCGCACCCGCCCCTGCCCCCTCCCCTCCCCCTCCCCCTCCCCCTCTCCGCCCGCCCCCGCCCCCGCCCCCGCCCCCGCCCCTCCTCCTCCTCCTCCTCCTCCTCTCCTCCTCCGCCTCCTCCTCCTCCTCCTCCTCCTCCTCCTCCTCCTCCTCCTCCTCCTCCCCCTCCTCCTCCTCGTCCTCCTCCTCCTCCTCCTCCTCCCCCCCCTCCTCCTCCCTCCTCTTCCTCCTCCTCCTCCTCCTCCTCCTCCTCCTCCTCCTCCTCCTCCGTCTCCTCCTCCTCCTCTTCCTCCTCCTCCTCCACCTCCTCCTCCTCCTCCGCGCCTCCCCTCGCTCCGCCTCCGCCTCCGCCTCCCTCCTCCCTCCGCCCCTGCCTCCCTCCTCCTCTTCCTCCTCCTCCTACCCTCCTCCTCCCTCCTCCTCCTCTTCCTCTTCCTCCTCTCCTCCTCCTCCGCCCCCGCCCCCGCCTTCCTCCTCACGCCCCGCCTCCTCCTCCTCCTCCTCCTCCTCCTCCTCCTCCTCCTCCGCCTCCTCCTCCGCTCCGCCTCCGACTCCGCCTCCGCCTCTCCTCCTCCTCCACTCCTCCTCCTCCGCCTCCGTCCTCTTCCTCCTCCTCCTCCTCTCCACATCCCTACCGCCTCCTCGCCTCCGCCTCCGCCTCCGCCTCCGCCTCTCCTGCTCCGCTCCTCTCCTCCTCCTCCTCCCTCCTCCTCCTTCCAATTCCTGTTCGTGCGTCTGCTCCTGTTCCTCTTCCTCCTCCGCCGCCTCCTCCTCCGCCTCGCCTCAACCATCCGCCTCCTCGTCCTCCTCCTCCTCCTCCTCCTCCTCCTCCTTCTCCTGCCTCCATCCTCCTCCTCCTCCTCCCCTCCTCCTCATCCTCCTCCTCATACTCCTACTCCCCTTCCTCTTCTCCTCTTCTCTCCTCCTCCTCCCTTCCTCTTCCTCTTCCTCCTCCTCGCTCCTCCGCACTCCTCCTCCTCCTCTTCCCTCCCCCTCCCCCTCCACAATCCACCTCCTCCTCCTCCTCCTCTCCTCCTCCGCGTCCGCTTCGCGCTTCCGCGTCCGCTTCCGCTCGCCTCCTCCTCCTCCCCCCTCCTCCTCCTCCTCCTCTTCCTCCTCCTCCTCATCCTTCTCCTCCTGCCACTTCTGGTCCTCCTCCTCATATTCCTCCTCCTCCGTCTCAGATTAGTCGTATTCTTAATATTAGTCTTATTATTATTAGTCTTGTTAGCCTTAATCATATTAGTATTAATATGAGTCGTCTTAATTCTTAGTATAGCCGTAGTATTATTATTCTTAATATTAGTCAAATTATCAGCGTTACTAATAGTAGTCTCAATGTTCTTATGATTGTTATTTCCTCATCCTTCTCATCCTCCTCCTCCTCCTGTTCCTCCGCCTCCTCCTCCTCCCCCTCCGTCTCCTCCTCCTCTTCCTCTTCCTTCTCCTCTCCGCCTCCTCCTCCTCCTCCTCCTCCTCCTCCTCCTCCTCCTCTCCCCCCTCCTCCCCTCCTCTTCCTCCTTTCTCCTCCTCCTCCTCCTCCCTATCCTCCGCCCCTACCCATCCCTCCCTAATCCCTCCTCCTCCCTCCTCCCTCCTCCCTCCTCCCTCCTCACCCTCTCCCTCCTCCTCCTCCCTCCTCCCTCCTCCCTCCCCTCCGCCAGTCGCGGGGATGGCGCCCCCACTGGCTCTCTGGGGGCCGCCCAGAGGGGGACCGTCCACGGTCCAGTGCGCCCTGGGCCAGCCTCGTCTTGAGGCAGGCCCTGGGGCGCGACGCGGGCCGAAGGCTGCCCGCGCCCTCTGTGGGGGAGCAGTGAGCAGGAGGAGGGGGGCAGCAGGGGCGGCCCGGAGGGGAAGGGGGAGGGGCCGGGGCGGGGGGGCCGTCGCGAGTGGGCGGGCGGGCAAATAGCCAGGGTGGCCAAGCTGGTAGTGGGCCGAGCTCGCTCCCTCCTCCCTCCTCCTCCTCCCTCCTCTCATCCTACCTCCTCCTCCTCGATCCCTCCTCCCTCCTCTCCCCCTCCTCCTCCTCCTCCCCCTCCTCCGCCTCCGCCGTCCGCACTCCGCCTCCGCCTCCGCCTCCGCCTCCCCTCCGCCTCCCTGCCTCCGCCTCCGCCTCCGCCTCCGCCTCCGCCTCCGCCTCCGCCTCCGCCGCCTCCTCCGCCGCCTCCGCTCCTCCTCCTCCCTCCTCCTCCTTCCTGTCTCGTGCTCCTGCTCCTCCTCCTCTTCCTCCTCTCCTCCTCCTCCTCCTCCTCCTCTCCTCGCTCCCCCTCCTCCCCCTCCTCCCTCCCTCCTCCTCCTCCTACTCCTCCTTCCTCCTTCCTCCTCCTCCTCCTCTCCTCCTCCTCCTCCTCCTCCTCCTCCTCCCTCTCTCCTCTCCTCCTCCTCCTCCTCCTCCTCCCCCTCCTCCTCCTCCTCTCCTCCTCCTCATCCTCCTCCTCCTCCTCCTGCCTCCTCCTCCTCCTCCCTCCTCTCCTCCTCCCTCCTCCTCCTCCTCTCTCCTCCTCCTCCTACCCTTATCCTCCTCCTCCTCCGCCTCCCTCCTCCTCTCTCCTCCTCCCTGCTTCTCCTCCACCTCCTCCTCCTCCTCCTCCTCATCCGGTCCTCCTCCTCCTTTCCTCCTTTCCTCATTTCCTCCTTCTAAAATTTCCTCCTTTTATCCTTTCCTCCTTTCGTCCGTTACTCCGTTCCTTCGTTTGTTCGTTCCTCCTCTCCTCGTTTCCTCCTTTCCGCATTCCCTCCGTTCCTCCGTTCCTCCTCTTCCTCCTCCGTTCCTCCTTTCCTCCTTTCTTCCTGTCCAACGGTACTTCTTTTCTCCTTTCCTCCTGTCATCCTTGCCTCCTTGCCTCCTTTCCTCCTCCTCCTCCTCCTCCTCCTCCTCCTCCTCGTCCTCCAGCCCGGCAGCAGGCGCTGGCGGCGGCAGACGCTGGGCTGGCGGTGGCCCATCACAAGCTCCGTGACCTCGAGGAGCGGCTCGCGGTGCAAGTTCGCGAGAACAACAGGTTACGCAGTGTGCTATTCGGCGGGGAGTCTGGTGACCCGCGAGGAGACGAGTTTCGCCGACGGTGAAGGAGCATCGAACCAGTCCTTCGGGCACAGCTGCAAGCCCGAGATGGAGTACTGGAGGCTCCTCTGACCGACGCCGACATCCTTCTCCGCCACGTCGCCGAGCATTCGGCGGAGGAGGCAGGCCGCGAGGCCCGCTGCCAGGAGCTGAGGAGCCTCCAAAAGTCCGCGCGCCTGGCACCTCCTCGCGCGCTCGCGGATCGGCAACTGGAGCCTCAGGAGCAACTGCCAACTGGCGTGGAGCCGAGCTTCGGGAACCCTGGAGCTGATGTTCTGGCCGCTCATGCTGTTCCTGGACTTGACGGCCGTGGAGGTTTTCAATTTTGCTCGGAAGCTCCTGCCCTCGTTCCTGGTGCGGGTGCGCGAGGCTGGACGCTGCAGGCGCCACGTGCGCGTGCGGCGCTACTGCCTTTTCGTCCTGCCGCGCGGCCGTGCCGCCGCCATGCGAGAAGTGGGAGGCGCTGCTAGACCCCAACGTCATCAGCCACAACGTCGGGATCAGCATGTGCGTGAAGAGCGAGACGAGGGAAGCTAAGCTGGAACCAAACATCGTCGGTGTGGATTATGTGGTGCTCTCGCCGACGAGCAAGTACATTATGGAGATCGAGGAGCAGCGACAACTGTGGGCGCGGGAGCGCCCTGGCCGTATCGCCCAGCCGTTCGTCCAGCGCTTGGCGCGGCTGGCGGCATCGATCCAGGAGCACGGTGCGGTGGCCAAGGATTGCGCCGCCATGGGAAAGCCCGTGGAGAAGGGCGGCCCTGCTGCCCAGCCTGCCTCTTCCCTTTATGCAGCGTGGGCGCCAGTGGATCTGCCCCACGACCCTGGTGAAGGGTTTCTCTTCGGATGTCATTTCGAAGGATTCGCACCTTCTGACCCTGCTGTACGGGGCCCTCCTCAACTGTCGTCAGCGACTGGTCGTCTCTGCGCGTGCAGTTCCTCGGTGCTCTCCGACGTCGACGACGACGACGGCGACCCGCTCGACGGCTTGGAAATGGACTGGGACGGTATCTAGCAGGGCAGATGTGTGCGTATCCATTCCGTGGCAGCACGTCCCCCCGTGCTGTTCTCGATGGTCCTCGGGCTCCTCGTGGTCGTCGTGGCGGCCATCTTCATGGCGGCCGTGGAGGTGCACCAGGAGGTAGGGGAGAGATGCGTCGAGGATAAAAAATCCTCCTCCTCCTCCTCTTCCTCCTCCTCCTCCCCCTCATCCTCCTCCTCATCCGCCTCCTCCCTCTCCTCCTCCCTCCCCCTCCTCCGCCTCCTCCACCCGCCCCCTCCCCCTCCTCCTCCTCCTCCTCCTCCTCCTCCTCCTCTTCCTCCTCCTCCTCCTTCTCCTCCTCCTCCTCCTCCTCCTCCTCCAGCCGCCGTCCCGGCTCGAGGGGCCCTGGGAGGCTACCAGGTAGCCGCGCCCCTCACCTCTGGGACTGCTGCTATACGCGCCGCTTGTTCGCAGCCGCCATAGCGCTGCCCCGTGGCCGTGCTGGCCGCCAACGTCACGCAGGCAGGGCCTCTGAGCCTGCGTGGCACAGGCGTGCCCGAGCGGACCGCTCACGTGCTCGCGTCCTCCTCCGCCTGGAGGCGGCGCGACGACTTCTACAACGACATTACAGTCGCCAACAAGGACGACTCGTCGACATGACCAAGGCTGCCCTGTCCGTCACATGGGCGCCGCCTGCTTCTCCCTGGCCCTGTTCTACCTGTTCCTGCAAGAACTGGCACGAGCGTGTGGATTGTCGCCAGTGTGGCTCGCCCAAGCCCGATGCCCCGCCGTGGCGCCGCCAGCCGAGGCGCTCTGGCAGTGCCCCCCCGTCGCAGGACGGGCCGCGGGGCAAGGGCAGGGGCAAGGGCAGAGACAAGTCCGCTGGCAAGCCTCACGCACTGCGAGATGCACCGCCGACGGACAAGGACAAGGACAAGGCCAAGGACGAGGACGAGGACAAGGCCTCCGACGAGTACCGCTCGGCGAAGGAGATCCTGCACATCCGACCCGCGCTGCCGCAGGTGGCACGTGGGCATCCCAGGTGGAGGACGCCGCCTGGACCGCAGGCGACAGACGCCGAGGTCGAGAACTACAAGGAAAAGGCCTCAGCCAGACTGGAGGCCCTGAATGCTATCATCCTCGACCGCTACGACGCGGGCGAGGACTACGGCGATGCTGTGCTCGAGTTTGCGACCACTCTGACAATGTTGTTCTGTGCGAGAGGAGTGAAGGCCCAGCTCCAGAAGCAGGAGGAGGCCTTCGAGCGCGCCGAGAAACGCCTACAGAAGGCGAACGACGTGCTGGAGGACTTGCAGACACAGGTGAAGCAGGCCACCATGGATGTCGACCTGGCCAAGCGCGACCTCGAGCACATGACCAAGACGATTGCCGAGCTGAAGACCCTGATCCAGTCCGAGAACGAGGCTGCCAAGGAGGCTGCCAAGAGGGCTGCCGAGCCAGCTCCCGCAGCGACGCCTGCTGCTGGAACTACGCCGGGGAGTGTGGCAGGTGGTGTGGCTGGTGCAGTCCCAGCTGGTGCGCCCATGTCCACGATCGGAGCGTTGGCCGCTCACCAGACGCAGATCTCGGCGATGATGGCCCAGCTGCAGGGTTTCCAATCCCTCATCCATCAGATGCAGTTGTCGGCTGGAGGAGGTCAGAACATCCCCGTGCCGACCGCCCACGTGACCTTCTCGACGGGGCCTGCTGGGGCTCCCGAGGCGGCGGGCAGGACGTCTGCAACGGCCCCCGGGGACGGCATGGGAGGAGCTCCAGGTGTGCATGGACAGCCGCCTGGGCCGCCTGGCCGCACGGTCGCCGAGGATGCTGGGGCAGATGCAGCGCGTGCGGCTCCAGCGACGCCTATCACCGAGGAGCCCGAGGCACGTGCGGGCCGCGCAGAGGCTGGCTCGCGCTCGCCGAGGCGCTCGCCCAGCCGCGCGGCCAGCCGCGGGAGGGCAGCCCATCGCTCCCAGTCACGCTCAGCTCCTCGTGGTGTGACGACGGGAAACGTCTAGCGGCCGCTGCTCGCCGAGTGGGCCTCCGCCGGGATGACCCTCCACCCGACGAGAGAGGCCCCTCTGACCAGCGGCCGCCCATGAGTAGCCGTGACTTTCCTTTTCATTCTGCGCCTGCTGCTGTCGAGCAGCTCCTTCAGCCCTGGCCTTTTTCAGTGCATCAGCTGTGTGAAGAGGCTCTGTCAGCCTACCTGCATCCAGCTACCTCCGCGGTGCTACAGCAGCATGTGCCGTTCCTCCCCCTCATTCCCCCCGCCCGTGTCCTCGTCTATACCGATGGCACTGGAGGAGCCGATGGATCTGACATATCGTTTGTTCCTGCGTCGGCTGCGGTGATTATCTATGAATACGTTGATGGTTCCAGGGCCCTTCGAGGATATATATCTGATCTGGTCCCAGAAGATGTGATGGATCTCTTCCCGTCTTCCTACCACTCTGACACTGCTGAGATTCTTGCTGCTGCATGGGCATTGGCATGGATTGCCCAGGCGAACCTGGGGACAGTACCAGTTGTGCTCAGGCTCGACTCTATGCGTACGCTCGGAGTGTTGTTGGGCACCCAAACCTTCGAGGTCACCAACTCTGGTTTGATGTTTCTTCGGTCCCTGGTCCAGTTTCTGGCTGCTACCTGTACCATCCAGGAACAACATGTGCATAGCCACCAAGGGGAAGGATATAACGAGCTCGCAGATACTCTGGCGCGTCTCACAGGTATGGGACTGCTGCCAGGCATGGAGTATATGCCCTTTGCATCTCTGCTCTTTGACTCCTCTGCTCTGGCTTGGGCTTGGATGTATTCCGACCGCTCCGCGGACCTTCCGAACATCATAGGTACTAACACCTTGCGGGTTGGTGAGGTGCTCTCGGAGGGTTTCCAGGTCCAGGAGGTTATCGGGGTCCAGACCATCCTAGATGTGCCCCCCCTCGAACAAGATAGAGCAATACAAGTTTGGGGTGGCTAACGTCTTAACGCTCCAAGGTAACAGCAAGTATAAGGGGTCCCAGCGGAGAGCCCCCCAAGGGGCTCGTCTCTTGAAGGTTATCGGCCTGAATGCCCCTGGGAGAATCACGGCCCTTGCTCGTCAGTTTTCTGCTGCTAAATATCACTTCCTTGGGGTCCTGGAGACGCGATTACAGACGGCTTTGCCTAAGAGGGTCGGGGACTACATGATGTACTACTCCACGTGTGCTGAGAATGGCGCTGATGGAGTAGCTATCTGGATCAACTGTGAGTTGCCTGTGAAAGGTATCAAGCCCGGCCGACATCACGTTGCCCAGCTCTATGCTGATACGAGTCGGCTCCTATTGCGTTTTCATGTGCCTGGCCTGCATCTATTGCTTGTTGCTGCTCACGCCCCGCACTGTGCTCGCAAGGATGTTTGCTCAGTTGAGAAGTGGTGGATTGACACGCAGAGGCTAGTGAGCCAGTACCTAGTACCAGGAGTGCAGCCTGTATTCATGTTGGACGCTAATGCTGAAGTTGGCTCCCACTGCTCGGCACAGATTGGGGATGTAGAGGCTGTGGAGGAGAATTTCTCGGGTAAGTGTATGCGAAGCTTGTGCCATAGGTTTCAAGTGGTTGCTCCCTCTACCTTCCTGCCTGCCCCGATCGACGACACACACAACACACATGCACACACTGATGGTAAGACCTGTAAGAGGTTGGACTATGTATTACTTCCTCAAGAATGGTTTTCGCTAGTGTCGTGTGCAAGAGTGGATCGAGAGGTAGACCTCGCCAACGCTGTGGAGGACCACAGCCCTACCTTTGTTGAAGTTGGTGTTCCGTCTGGCTCTCTTGCGCAGTCTCAGTACAGGTGGCCGCTGCTGCGAGTTCAGCCAGAGCGTCTCCGTGATCCAGCGATCCGAGAGGCATTTGCTCGGCATGCGGCTCAGTTTCAAGCGCCTGACTGGAACGTATCAGCGACAGCGCACTGTGCACGCGTGGATGCCCACCTCGTTGCCTTTGCCAAGGAACACCTGATCCCCGAGGACCCCCACCGGCAGGACTGGGTCAGTGAAAGGACCCTCGAACTCATAGAGTTGCGTAAGTATCTTCGTGCCCTTCACCGTGGTTGGCAACGAAAGGCTCCAAAGGTCCTCCTGCAGGTTGTTTTCCAAACATGGGCTTCTATGGGACATCTTGGGCACGTGGGAATATGGGGGCGTCTTAGGATCCGCAGTGGGTCCAATCAGATCATTGGTCTACGATTCCGCCAGCAACTCTGGAGGCTCTTAGAGGACTACCATGAACATCTACAGGTGCTTCAAAGTGCTGCCAGGTGCCACCTACCTGAAGGTCAGCGCTTTGCGAGGATACCTGACTGGGAATATCTGATGACAATGTGTATTTCTCTCGCTCGCCTCCCCTCGGTCAACAGTGATTTACCGTGTCCTCGGGAGCAGCTGAGCTTGTATAGACGCTGGTGTGGGCTGATGAAGGCCATGTCTAGCAACATTACCTTTCTGACTTCGCGGCTCACTAGCTGGTCGTGTGACATGGACAGGGCCGACAAGATGGAGCAGGTGTCTAGGGATGTCTCTAGCTCGTTTCTTCAGAAGGAGTTCAGGAAGGCGTTCGGGCAGCTTAGATCCTTGGGTATAGGTTCTACGAAGAAGAGGCCCGCTAGTCAGTCAGCTCAGGTACTCTTGAAGGATGAGACGCCAGCCCTGACGCCCACGGCTTGCCGTGAGCGATGGCTGGAACACTTTGCTGAACAGGAACTTGGCTTTCGGATACCAGCCCGCGATCTGCTGCAGTTCGTAGGAGAATCACGTGCTCCGCTTGCTTCGCTGGACTTGTCTGCTGCACAGGGTTTACCGACACTTGCCATGTTTGAACAGCAGATGATGAAGACCTCCAGCGCCTGTGCCAACGGTCTTGATTGTGTCCCAGGGGCTCTACTCAAAACGTGTGCCAAGGAATGTGCACGACTCTACTTCCCCCTAGTGATGAAGTACATGCTGTGTCTACATGAACCTCTACAATGGAAAAGCTCGAGGCTAGCAGACTTGTACAAGGGTCGGGGTGCGCCTAACAAGTGTGTCTCCAGCAGGTCTGTGGCCATAGGTCCACAGGTAGGCAAGCGTGCTCATGCCCTTGTTGCTGGACGTCTTCAGCCTTTTCTAGATAATTTTGCCCCTGAGTCA
>CAUYUJ010018148.1:117802-128122 GCA_963575745.1 Prorocentrum cordatum
GTGTCGAGGATGTGCCACGCCTGCCACGCTTTGCGACCCCGAAACGGATAGCGACCCCACCCCGAGCGCGCCCACCTGTGGTGTCGAGGATGTGCCACGCCTGCCACGCTTTGCGAGCCCGAAGCGGATAGCGACCCCACCCCCAGCGCGCCCCATGCGGATTCAAGGATGTGCCACGCCTGCCACGCTTTGCGAACCCGAAACGGATAGCGACCCCACCCCGAGCGCGCCCACCTGTGGCGTCGAGGATGTGCCACGCATGCCACTCTTTGCGAGCCCGAAGCGGACAGCGGCCCCACCTCCAGCGCGCCCCCTGCGGTATCGAGGATGTGCCACGCCTGCCACGCTTTGCGAGCCCGAAACGGATAGCGACCCCACCCCCAGCGCGCCCCCTGTGGTGTCGAGGATGTGCAACGCCTGCCGCGCTTTGCGAGCCCGAAACGGACGGCGACCCCACCCCGAGCGCGCCCCCTGTGGTGTCGAGGATGTGCCACGCCTGCCACGCTTTGCGAGCCCGAAACGGATAGCGCCCCCACCCCCAGCGCGCCCCCTGTGGTGTCGAGGATGTGCCACGCCTGCCACGCTTTGCGAGCCCGAAACGGATAGCGACCCCACCCCGAGCGCGCCCCCTGTGGTGTCGAGGATGCGCAACGCCTGCCACGCTTTGCGAACCCGAAGCGGATAACGACCCCACCTCCAGCGCGCGGCCACATGGATTCCTGATGTTGCCACGGCCCTGCCACGCTTTGGCTGAGGCCCGAAACGGATAGCGACCCCACCCCCAGCCGCGCCCATGCGGATTCGAGGATGTGCCACGCCTGCCCCGCTCTGCGACCCCGAAAACGCTCTGCGACCCCGAAGCGGAATAGCGACCCCACCCCCAGCGGGCTCCTTTGTGGTGTCGAGGATGTGCCACGCCTGCCACGCTCTGCGACCCCGAAGCGGATAGCGACCCCACCCCCAGCGGGCTCCTTTGTGGTGTCGAGGATGTGCCACGCCTGCCACACTTCGCGAGCCCGAAACGGATAACGACCCCACCCCCAGCGCGCCCCCCGTGTGGTGTCCAGGATGTGCCACGCCTGCCACGCCTTGCGAGCCCGAAACGGATGGCGACCCCACCCCCAGCGCGCCCCCCTGTGGTGTCGAGGATGCGCAACGCCTGCCACGCTTTGCGACCCCGAAACGGACAGCGACCCCACCTCCAGCGCGCCCTCTGTGGTGTCGAGGATGTGCCACGCCTGCCACGCTTTGCGAGCCCGAAACGGATAGCGACCCCCCCCCCAGCGCGCCCACTTGTGGCGTCGAGGATGTGCCACGCCTGCCACGCTTTGCGAGCCCGCAAACGATAGAGAGACCCCACCCGGCGCGCCCCTGTGTGTCGCAGATTGTGTAACCACGCCTGCCACGCTTTGCGACAAAAAAAACGGATAAAGCGATGCCCTACGCACAAACGCGCGCCCCCCGTGGTGTCAAGGATGCGCCAGCCTGCCACGCTTTTTTGCGAACCCCCTCGAAACGGATAGCGACCCCACCCCCAGCGCGCCCCCTGTGGTGTCGAGGATGTGCACCCTCTCTGCTGTCGAGAGAGTGCCACCCCTGCCACGCTCTCCGACCCTGGCACGCATAGGGACCGCGCTGAGGGACCCACCCCTGCGCACCCTCGCCGGTGTCGAGAAAATGCCACCCCTGCCACGCTCTGCCGTGCCGTGCCCTGCGCGCCTGCCCTGTGTGCTATGCTATGCTGAGCTGTGCTGTGATGTGCTGTGCAGTGCCGAGCTGAGCTGAGCTGACCTGTGCTGTGCTGCGCTGTGCTGTGATGTGTTGTGCTGTGCTGCGTTGAGATGTGCTGTGTTGTGATGTGCTGTGCTGTGCTGTGCTGTGCTGTGCTGCGCTGTGCTGTGCTGTGCTGTGCTGCGCTGTGTGAGAAGGAGAGAGAGGTGAGGTGTGAGTGTCGCGGGTGCGGCGCGGCAAGGGAGGGGAGGTGTGCGTGCGTGCGTGTGCGTGTGCGTGTGCGTGTGCGTGTGCGTGTGCGTGTGCGTGTGCGTGTGCGTGTGCGTGTGCGTGTGCGTGTGCGTGTGCGCGTGCGCGTGCGTGCGCGTGTGCGTGTGCGTGTGCGTGTGTGTGTGTGTGTGCGTGGTGCGTGTGCGTGTGCGTGTGCGTGTGCGTGTGCGTGTGCGTGTGCGTGTGCGTGTGCGTGTGCGTGTGCGTGTGCGTGTGCGTGTGCGTGTGCGTGTGCGTGTGCGTGTGCGTATGCGTGTGCGTGTGCGTGTGCGTGTGCGTGTGCGTGTGCGTGTGCGTGTGCGTGTGCGTGTGCGTGTGCGTGTGCGTGTGCGTGTGCGTGTGCGTGTGCGTGTGCGTGTGCGTGTGCGTGTGCGTGTGCGCGTGTGTGTGTGTGTGTGTGTGTGTGTGAGAGAGGAGACGCGGGTGCGACGCGGCAGAGAAGAAAACCATAACCCCACGAAACATGTGGGGAACAAAACATTGATTTCCCTTAGGTTGTGGAAGGATTTTGGCCTCAAGCAGGGCCTCCGAGGCGATTCGAGGCACTCTAGAGGGGCAGCGCTAATATACGACCCCCCCTTCTTTAATAGATCGCCTCCAAGATGGCCCCAAGAGCGCCCCAAAAGGGCCCCAAGAGGCCCCACGAGGCCCCCTAAGAGGCCTCCAAGAGGCCCCCAAAAGACCCGCAAGAGGCCACAAGAGGCTCCCCGGTATACGCAAAAGACCCCTGGGACCGCCAAGAGGTCCCAAAGACGGCCCAAGAGGCCCCCAAGCTCGCCATTGTCCTCCTCCTCCTCCTCTTTTCTTCCTCCTCCCTCCTCTTCCTCCCCCTCCTCCTCCTACTCCTCCTCCACCACCTCCACCTCCACCTCCTCCTCCTCCTCCTCCTCCTCCTCCTCCTCCTCCTCCTCCTCCTGTTCCTCCTCCTGTTCCTCCTCGTCTTCGCAGTCCTCCATCTCCTCCTCCTCCTCCTCCTCCTCCTCCTCCTCCTCCTCCTCCTGCTCCTCCTCCTCCCCCTCCTGTCCCTGATCCTCCTCCTGCTCCTCCTCTTCCTCCTCCTACTCCGACGACGACGGCTCCTCCTACATTCTCCCCCTCTTGGGGCATATGGCGTCTCACCCCGCCCTTTGTTCTTCTGCATGCTCCTCCGTTGCCCTCATATTCATTTCTGGACGGGTTGGTGGGGATACTTTTTGGTCAGCGGCTCCGAGGCAACGGTCAGGGAGCGGAAGCGGCGTCCGGGTCACGGTACGGGGCTACTGTGCAAGACAATTCGCCGCCAGCCAGAGTCGGCGGACAGACAGCTCGCACCTGCACATGCACTGAACAAAATGAACAGAATTCGAAAGGCAGACGCACTTAGGCGCAGCAGCCCTAACCACAGTGGGCAGGCCGCCGTGCCCAAATGAAAGTGAAGATGCCCCGAAGTGAGTCGCCAATGCGGCGCCAGACATCCGCGGCCGACCTGCACAAGCCGAACGGCTGAGCGGCCGGGACCAGAAAACAGTGCGCGACAGCAGGGAAAACCAAAGGCTGTACAGGCGTTGTAGGCTGAACCACTCAGCGCCCAGTCCTCAGCGATCCGCATCACAGTGCCAGGGGGAGAGCCCAAAGCGCGACTGCGCGGTGCCGCCTGATGAATCGAGGAACTCCGCTGGCGTGGGGAGCGTCCCCGTCGGATGGTGATGGTCGGCACGCGTGGTGGCGGTGTCATCTGCGCTGCCTGCCTGGGGGGGTAGCTGCCGTGAAGCTCAGGTGGCCAGCCAAACCCAGACTGCCGCATGGCGCTTCCCCTGGGCCCTAGCGCCAACACGCACACACACACACACACACCACGTGCCCCCCCTGGGCCGTGGTAGCCGTCGCTGGGGGTGTAGAGCAGGACCACGAGCAGCACGGACCACGGCGTGAACAGGGAGGGGGGGGTCTCAGCACCGACGCGTGTGCAGCGTCAGGCGAGCCCTGGAGCCACGGGCGGGGGACACCCACCGGGCCCGGGAGGGGAGAGGCAAGGGGACGCAACGCCTCACCCCACGGCCAGGCACCATGCTTCCGTGGGCCAGGGGCCGCGGTCTTCCTCTTGGATCGTCCCGGGGGTCGCAGCTAATCGCCGCTAGCACTTGCATTGAAGACTGGGGGGTCGCAGCTAATCGCCGCTAGGATCTATTCTACACATCGTGGGGGTCGCAGCTAATCGCCGCTGAGGTCTCTGTTGAATGTGTGCGAACGGGTGAAGGCCCACCGGGGCCGCAGCCAACGCAGAGGATGTGAGCCTGCAGCGAGGTGCGTCCTCGGAGGTGGGCCCCGGGGAGTCGCAGTTACTGAGGGCGGGTCGTTGTCAAAATGCGGCTCTCGCCTCAGCGTCGCGCGCATTCGTTTTGAAAATTTGCCAGAGTTTCACGGATTGACGGGCGGTTGGTTTTAAAAGTGTGGTTGTCGCCTAAACGCCGCGCGCATCCGTTTTTTTAACATGTGCAAGCGTTTCACGGGCTCCGGGCGGTTCCTTCTCGAAATGTGGCTCTCGCCCCAGCGCCGCGCACGTTCGTTTTGAACATGTGCAGGTGCTTCGCGGATTGAGGGCGGGTGGTTTCCAAAATGTGGTTTTCGCCTGAACGCCGCGCGCGTCCGTTTTGAAAATTCGCGAGAGCTTCACGGATTGAGTGCGGCTCATTTTCGAAATGTGGCTCTCGCCTTCGCGCCGCGCACATTCGTTTTCAACATGTGCAAGGAGTTTCACGGGTTCCACGATCAACGTACCAAGACTGGGGTTGTGGAAGGATTCGAGACCACGCGGAAGCAACAGTTATGCTGATTCACTGTGTTGAAGTCGCGCAATTCTGGATCGTCAAGACGCAACAGTCAGGTTGATACGTGGCGTTGGAATCCCGAGAACAATGCTTTCGCACGCTCCAGGATCTTCAAATTGTTGTCTTCCGACGAAGCAGCTCCTACAATTGACATGAACCGTTGTACGGGCCTATGAAGGGGGAGCCTGGATGGAGGGTTAATCCCAACATCGTTGATGACTCTTGGGCTTCCAGTGGTCCTCCTCCTCCTCCTCCTCCTCCTCCTCCTCGTCCTCCTCCATTCCTTCTCCTGATGCATAACTTCTCCCTGTCGCACCCCGAGGCCAGGTTTTAGAGCGGGCCGGGCGTTTCGCCTGAGACTTCCTCACCATTTATGATTCAAAAATGACAACATCTTCACGAATGGAGGGCGGGTTGTCTTCAAAATGTGGTTCTCGCCTGAGCGCCGCGCACATCCGTTCTAAACAGTTGCAGAAGCTTCACGGATTCAGGGCAGCTCCTTTTCGAAATGTGGTTCTCGCCTGGGCGCGGCGCACATTCGCTTTAAAAAATTGCAAGAACTTCACGGAATGGGGGCGGGTAGTTTTCAAAATGAGGTTCTCGCCTCAGCGCCGCGCACATTCGTTGTAACAACTTGCAGGAGCTTCACGGAATGAGGGCGGGTCGTTTCCAAAATGTGCCTCTCGCCTGAGCGCCGCGCACATTCGTTTTGACAATTTGCAAAAGCTTCACGGATTGAGGGCGGGTCGTTTCCGAAATGTGGTTCGCCTTGGCGCCGCGCACATACATTTTAAACATGTGCAAGAGTTTCACGGACTCAAGCGGCTCCTTTTCAAAATGCGGCTCTCGCCTGAGCGCCGCGCACCTTCGATTTAAACATGTGCAGGAGCTTCACGGATTGTGGGCGGCTCCTTTTCGAAATGTGGCTCTCGCCGTAGCGCCGCGCGCATCCGTTTTGGAAATTCGCAAAAGCTTCACGGATGGAGGGCGAGTCGTTTTCAAAATGGGGCTCTCGCCTCAGCGCCGCGCACATTCGTTTTCAAAATTTGCAAAAGAGCTTCACGGAATTACAAGTCTTTGGAAGGATTGTATTCAGAATTATGCGGGCGCAATAAATGCGTTGATTCACGGTGTTCAAATCGCAAAAATGGCGCTCTGGCACGATTCCGGATCTTCAAGACGCAGCAGTCAGGTTGATACGTGGCATTGTAATCCCGAGAGCAATGTTTTGGCTTGCTCCGGGATATCCAAACGGTTGTCTTCCAACGAGTCCCAAGAGCGCCCCGAAGAGCGCCCCAAGAGGGCCCCAAGAGGCCCCAAGAGGCCCCCAAGAGGCCCCCCAGAAGCTCCCAAGAGACCCCGACTTTCCTTAGGTTTTGGAAAGCTTTTGGCCTCGAGAAGCGCCCAAGAGGCGATTCGAGGCACTCTAGAGGGGCAAGGCTAATATACGAGCCCCCCTTCTTTGTTAGATCTCCTCCAAGATGGCCCCAAGAGCGCCCCGAAGGCTCCCGAGAGCGCCCCGAGAGCGCCCCAAGGGGGCCCCAAGAGGCCCCAAGAGGCCCCCAAGAGGCCTCCAAGAGGCCCCCAAGAGACCCCCAAGAGGCGCCAAGAGGCTCCCAAGATGGCCCAAGACGGCTCCAAGAGCGAAAAAACGGAAAAGCATTACGCTACCGGGGAACCCCACATACTTATATGATGGCTGGAGTGATGAAAGCTGAAGAGAAGCATGTGAGAATGATGTTGGTGGCCGCTGCCCCGCCGATGCCGTTGGCGACGCCGCTCAAGAGGAGAGGTGGAAGAGGAGAAGCGCCGCGCCAGCCACACTTTGCGAGCCCGGTGACCTGGACGACCGGCGCGCATAGCGGCCGCGGTGAGGGACCACCCCCTGCGCACCCCGTGTGGCGTCGAGAAAGCGCCACGCTGGCTATGCCCTGGACGACCGTCGTGCATAGTGGCCGCGGTGAGGGACCAACCCCATGCGCACCCCCTATGGTGTCGAGAAAGTGCCACGCCTGCTATGCCCTGGACGACCGGCGCGCATAGCGGCCGCGGTGACGGACCACCCCCTGCGCACCCCGTCTGGCGTCGAGAAAATGCCACGCTGGCTATGCCCTGGACGACCGTCGTGCATAGCGGCCGCGCCCAGGGACCACCTCCTGCGCAGCCCCTATGGTGTCGAGAAAGTGCCACTCCTGCCACGCTTTACGAATCCGAAAAGGATAGGGACACCACCCCCAGCGCACCCCCTTGGTGTCGAGGAGGTGCCACGCCTGCCACGCTTTGCAAGCCCGAAACGTATAGTGAGACAACCCCCAGCGCACCCCCTGCGGTGTCGAGGAAGTGCCACGCCTGCCACGCATTGCGAGGACTCAACGGATAGGTAGACCACCCCCAGCGCACCCCCTGTGGTGTCGAGGAAGTGCCACGCATGCCACGCATTGCGAGGCCGCAGCGCATAGGGAGACCAGCCCCTGCGCACCCCCTGTGGTGTCGAGGAAATGCCACGCCTGCCACGCTTTGCGAAGCCGCAACGGATAGGGAGACCACCCCCAGCGCACCCCCTGTGGTGTCGAGGAAATGCCACGCCTGCCACGCTTTGCGCGCACACGTAGCTACACGTGCGAAGAATTACACGCCCCCATGTTGGGTGTCCCCTAGTTTGCACGCCTGCCACGTTTTGCGAGCCCGCAACGGATAGCGACCCCACCCCCCAGCGCGCCCCTTTGGTGTCGGGGATGTGCCACGCCTTCCCGCTTTTGCGACCCCGAAACGGATAGCGACCCCCCCCGGCGCGCCCATGTGGTGTCGAGGTGTTCCCCGCCTGCCACGCTTTGCAGTCCAAACGGATACGACCCACCCCGAGCGCGCCCCAGGTGGATTCGAGGATGTGCACGCCTGCCACGCTTTTGCCGACCCGAACGGATAGCGACCCCACCCCGAGCGCGCCCCCCTGTGGTGTCGAGGAGTTGCCACGCCTGCCACGCTTTGCGAGCCCGAAACGGATAGGCGACCCCCCCCACAGCGCGCCCTGCCCTGTGGTAATCGAGTGTGCCCACGCCTGCCGCGCTTTGCGAGCCCCGAAACGGAATAGCGACCCACCCGAGGGCGCCCCCGTGGTTGTCGATGAATGTGCCACGCCTGCCACGCTT
This sequence comes from Prorocentrum cordatum, assembly GCA_963575745.1. Classification (NCBI taxonomy): domain Eukaryota; class Dinophyceae; order Prorocentrales; family Prorocentraceae; genus Prorocentrum; species Prorocentrum cordatum. The sequence goes on from CAUYUJ010018148.1 coordinate 125,760, forward strand.
TGCGAGCCCGAAACGGATAGCGACCCACCCCCAGCGCGCCCCCTGTGGTGTCGAGGATGTGCCACGCCTGCCACGCTTTGCGAGCCCGAAACGGATAGCGACCCCACCCCCAGCGCGCCCCCTTGTGGTGTCGAGGGTGTGCCACGCCTGCCACGCTTTGCGAGCTCGAAACGGATAGCGACCCCACCCCGAGCGCGCCCACCTGTGGCGTCGAGGATGTGCCACGCCTGCCACGCGTTGGGAGCCCGAAGCGGATAGCGACCCCACCCCCAGCGCGCCCCTTTGCGGTGTCGAGGATGTGCCACGCCTCACACGCTGCGACCCCGAAACGGATAGCGAACCCACCCCGAGCGCGCCCACCTGTGGTGTCGAGGATGTGCCACGCCTGCCACGCTTTGCGAGCCCGAAGCGGATAGCGACCCCACCCCCAGCGCGCCCCATGCGGATTCAAGGATGTGCCACGCCTGCCACGCTTTGCGAACCCGAAACGGATAGCGACCCCACCCCGAGCGCGCCCACCTGTGGCGTCGAGGATGTGCCACGCATGCCACTCTTTGCGAGCCCGAAGCGGACAGCGGCCCCACCTCCAGCGCGCCCCCTGCGGTATCGAGGATGTGCCACGCCTGCCACGCTTTGCGAGCCCGAAACGGATAGCGACCCCACCCCCAGCGCGCCCCTTGTGGTGTCGAGGCTGTGCCACGCTGCCACGTTTTTGCTGAGCCAGAAACGGGACGGCGGCCCCACCCCAGCGCCGCCCCTTGTGGTTGTTCGAGGATGTGCAACGCTTGCCTCGTTTGCGAGCTTCGAACCGGATAGCGACCACCCCAGCGCGCTATGTGTGTGTCGAGGATGTGCACGCCTGCCACGCTTTGCGGACCCAGAAAACGGATAGACGACCAACCCCAGCGGCCACATGTGGTTTTTACTGTTCGAGGATGTGCCACGCCCGCCACGCGTTGCGAGCCCGAAACGGATAGCGACCCCACCCCCAGCGCGCCCCCTCGCGGTGTCGAGGATGTGCCACGCCTGCCACGCTTTGCGAGCCCGAAACGGATAGCGACCCCACCCCCAGCGCGCCCCATGCGGATTCGAGGATGTGCCACGCCTGCCACGCTCTGCGACCCCGAAGCGGATAGCGACCCCACCCCCAGCGGGCTCCTTTGTGGTGTCGAGGATGTGCCACGCCTGCCACACTTCGCGAGCCCGAAACGGATAACGACCCCACCCCCAGCGCGCCGCCAGTTTGTGGTCGTCCAGATGTGCCACGCCTGCACGCCTTGCGAGCCCAGAAAAGGATGGCGACCCCAACCCAGCGAGGGCACCCCTTGTGGTGTAGAGGTTGTTGCGCATCGCCTGACACGCTTTTGCGACCCGAATAGTGACGCGGACCATCTCCAGCGCGCCCTATGTGGCGTCGAGGATGTGCCACGCCTGCCACGCTTTGCGAACCCGAAACGGATAGCGACCCCACCCCCAGCGCGCCCTCTGTGGTGTCGAGGATGCGCCACGCCTGCCACGCTTTGCGAGCCCGAAACGGATAGCGACCCCACCCCGAGCGCGCCCCCTGTGGTGTCGAGGATGCGCCAAGCTGTCCCACAGCTTTGCCGAGCCGAAAACGGATAGACGTCCCCACCCGAGCGCGCCCCCTGTGGTGTCGAGGTTTGTCCACTCGGAATGCCACGCTTTGCGACCCGATAGGATAGCGACCCCCCCCCCAACGCGACCCCGTGGTGTCATGGATGCCTCGCCTGCAAGTTTGGACCCGAGAAGGATAGGCGACCCCACCCCCAGCGCGCCCCCTGTGGTGTCGAGGATGTGCACCCTCTCTGCTGTCGAGAGAGTGCCACCCCTGCCACGCTCTCCGACCCTGGCACGCATAGGGACCGCGCTGAGGGACCCACCCCTGCGCACCCTCGCCGGTGTCGAGAAAATGCCACCCCTGCCACGCTCTGCCGTGCCGTGCCCTGCGCGCCTGCCCTGTGTGCTATGCTATGCTGAGCTGTGCTGTGATGTGCTGTGCAGTGCCGAGCTGAGCTGAGCTGACCTGTGCTGTGCTGCGCTGTGCTGTGATGTGTTGTGCTGTGCTGCGTTGAGATGTGCTGTGTTGTGATGTGCTGTGCTGTGCTGTGCTGTGCTGTGCTGCGCTGTGCTGTGCTGTGCTGTGCTGCGCTGTGTGAGAAGGAGAGAGAGGTGAGGTGTGAGTGTCGCGGGTGCGGCGCGGCAAGGGAGGGGAGGTGTGCGTGCGTGCGTGTGCGTGTGCGTGTGCGTGTGCGTGTGCGTGTGCGTGTGCGTGTGCGTGTGCGTGTGCGTGTGCGTGTGCGTGTGCGTGTGCGCGTGCGCGTGCGTGCGCGTGTGCGTGTGCG
>CAUYUJ010018148.1:128222-209591 GCA_963575745.1 Prorocentrum cordatum
CTCCGCCTCCTCCACCCGCCCCCTCCCCCTCCTCCTCCTCCTCCTCCTCCTCCTCCTCCTCTTCCTCCTCCTCCTCCTTCTCCTCCTCCTCCTCCTCCTCCTCCTCCAGCCGCCGTCCCGGCTCGAGGGGCCCTGGGAGGCTACCAGGTAGCCGCGCCCCTCACCTCTGGGACTGCTGCTATACGCGCCGCTTGTTCGCAGCCGCCATAGCGCTGCCCCGTGGCCGTGCTGGCCGCCAACGTCACGCAGGCAGGGCCTCTGAGCCTGCGTGGCACAGGCGTGCCCGAGCGGACCGCTCACGTGCTCGCGTCCTCCTCCGCCTGGAGGCGGCGCGACGACTTCTACAACGACATTACAGTCGCCAACAAGGACGACTCGTCGACATGACCAAGGCTGCCCTGTCCGTCACATGGGCGCCGCCTGCTTCTCCCTGGCCCTGTTCTACCTGTTCCTGCAAGAACTGGCACGAGCGTGTGGATTGTCGCCAGTGTGGCTCGCCCAAGCCCGATGCCCCGCCGTGGCGCCGCCAGCCGAGGCGCTCTGGCAGTGCCCCCCCGTCGCAGGACGGGCCGCGGGGCAAGGGCAGGGGCAAGGGCAGAGACAAGTCCGCTGGCAAGCCTCACGCACTGCGAGATGCACCGCCGACGGACAAGGACAAGGACAAGGCCAAGGACGAGGACGAGGACAAGGCCTCCGACGAGTACCGCTCGGCGAAGGAGATCCTGCACATCCGACCCGCGCTGCCGCAGGTGGCACGTGGGCATCCCAGGTGGAGGACGCCGCCTGGACCGCAGGCGACAGACGCCGAGGTCGAGAACTACAAGGAAAAGGCCTCAGCCAGACTGGAGGCCCTGAATGCTATCATCCTCGACCGCTACGACGCGGGCGAGGACTACGGCGATGCTGTGCTCGAGTTTGCGACCACTCTGACAATGTTGTTCTGTGCGAGAGGAGTGAAGGCCCAGCTCCAGAAGCAGGAGGAGGCCTTCGAGCGCGCCGAGAAGCGCCTACAGAAGGCGAACGACGTGCTGGAGGACTTGCAGACACAGGTGAAGCAGGCCACCATGGATGTCGACCTGGCCAAGCGCGACCTCGAGCACATGACCAAGACGATTGCCGAGCTGAAGACCCTGATCCAGTCCGAGAACGAGGCTGCCAAGGAGGCTGCCAAGAGGGCTGCCGAGCCAGCTCCCGCAGCGACGCCTGCTGCTGGAACTACGCCGGGGAGTGTGGCAGGTGGTGTGGCTGGTGCAGTCCCAGCTGGTACGCCCATGTCCACGATCGGAGCGTTGGCCGCTCACCAGACGCAGATCTCGGCGATGATGGCCCAGCTGCAGGGTTTCCAGTCCCTCATCCATCAGATGCAGTTGTCGGCTGGAGGAGGTCAGAACATCCCCGTGCCGACCGCCCACGTGACCTTCTCGACGGGACCTGCTGGGGCTCCCGAGGCGGCGGGCAGGACGTCTGCAACGGCCCCCGGGGACGGCATGGGAGGAGCTCCAGGTGTGCATGGACAGCCGCCTGGGCCGCCTGGCCGCACGGTCGCCGAGGATGCTGGGGCAGATGCAGCGCGTGCGGCTCCAGCGACGCCTATCACCGAGGAGCCCGAGGCACGTGCGGGCCGCGCAGAGGCTGGCTCGCGCTCGCCGAGGCGCTCGCCCAGCCGCGCGGCCAGCCGCGGGAGGGCAGCCCATCGCTCCCAGTCACGCTCAGCTCCTCGTGGTGTGACGACGGGAAACGTCTAGCGGCCGCTGCTCGCCGAGTGGGCCTCCGCCGGGATGACCCTCCACCCGACGAGAGAGGCCCCTCTGACCAGCGGCCGCCCATGAGTAGCCGTGACTTTCCTTTTCATTCTGCGCCTGCTGCTGTCGAGCAGCTCCTTCAGCCCTGGCCTTTTTCAGTGCATCAGCTGTGTGAAGAGGCTCTGTCAGCCTACCTGCATCCAGCTACCTCCGCGGTGCTACAGCAGCATGTGCCGTTCCTCCCCCTCATTCCCCCCGCCCGTGTCCTCGTCTATACCGATGGCACTGGAGGAGCCGATGGATCTGACATATCGTTTGTTCCTGCGTCGGCTGCGGTGATTATCTATGAATACGTTGATGGTTCCAGGGCCCTTCGAGGATATATATCTGATCTGGTCCCAGAAGATGTGATGGATCTCTTCCCGTCTTCCTACCACTCTGACACTGCTGAGATTCTTGCTGCTGCATGGGCATTGGCATGGATTGCCCAGGCGAACCTGGGGACAGTACCAGTTGTGCTCAGGCTCGACTCTATGCGTACGCTCGGAGTTTTGTTGGGCACCCAAACCTTCGAGGTCACCAACTCTGGTTTGATGTTTCTTCGGTCCCTGGTCCAGTTTCTGGCTGCTACCTGTACCATCCAGGGACAACATGTGCATAGCCACCAAGGGGAAGGATATAACGAGCTCGCAGATACTCTGGCGCGTCTCACAGGTATGGGACTGCTGCCAGGCATGGAGTATATGCCCTTTGCATCTCTGCTCTTTGACTCCTCTGCTCTGGCTTGGGCTTGGATGTATTCCGACCGCTCCGCGGACCTTCCGAACATCATAGGTACTAACACCTTGCGGGTCAGTGAGGTGCTCTCGGAGGGTTTCCAGGTCCAGGAGGTCATCGGGGTCCAGACCATCCTAGATGTGGCCCCCTCGAACAAGATAGAGCAATACAAGTTTGGGGTGGCTAACGTCTTAACGCTCCAAGGTAACAGCAAGTATAAGGGGTCCCAGCGGAGAGCCCCCCAAGGGGCTCGTCTCTTGAAGGTTATCGGCCTGAATGCCCCTGGGAGAATCACGGCCCTTGCTCGTCAGTTTTCTGCTGCTAAATATCACTTCCTTGGGGTCCTGGAGACGCGATTACAGACGGCTTTGCCTAAGAGGGTCGGGGACTACATGATGTACTACTCCAAGTGTGCTGAGAATGGCGCTGATGGAGTAGCTATCTGGATCAACTGTGAGTTGCCTGTGAAAGGTATCAAGCCCGGCCGACATCACGTTGCCCAGCTCTATGCTGATACGAGTCGGCTCCTATTGCGTTTTCATGTGCCTGGCCTGCATCTATTGCTTGTTGCTGCTCACGCCCCGCACTGTGCTCGCAAGGATGTTTGCTCAGTTGAGAAGTGGTGGATTGACACGCAGAGGCTAGTGAGCCAGTACCTAGTACCAGGAGTGCAGCCTGTATTCATGTTGGACGCTAATGCTGAAGTTGGCTCCCACTGCTCGGCACAGATTGGGGATGTAGAGGCTGTGGAGGAGAATTTCTCGGGTAAGTGTATGCGAAGCTTGTGCCATAGGTTTCAAGTGGTTGCTCCCTCTACCTTCCTGCCTGCCCCGATCGACGACACACACAACACACATGCACACACTGATGGTAAGACCTGTAAGAGGTTGGACTATGTATTACTTCCTCAAGAATGGTTTTCGCTAGTGTCGTGTGCAAGAGTGGATCGAGAGGTAGACCTCGCCAACGCTGTGGAGGACCACAGCCCTACCTTTGTTGAAGTTGGTGTTCCGTCTGGCTCTCTTGCGCAGTCTCAGTACAGGTGGCCGCTGCTGCGAGTTCAGCCAGAGCGTCTCCGTGATCCAGCGATCCGAGAGGCATTTGCTCGGCATGCGGCTCAGTTTCAAGCGCCTGACTGGAACGTATCAGCGACAGCGCACTGTGCACGCGTGGATGCCCACCTCGTTGCCTTTGCCAAGGAACACCTGATCCCCGAGGACCCCCACCGGCAGGACTGGGTCAGTGAAAGGACCCTCGAACTCATAGAGTTGCGTAAGTATCTTCGTGCCCTTCACCGTGGTTGGCAACGAAAGGCTCCAAAGGTCCTCCTGCAGGTTGTTTTCCAAACATGGGCTTCTATGGGACATCTTGGGCACGTGGGAATATGGGGGCGTCTTAGGATCCGCAGTGGGTCCAATCAGATCATTGGTCTACGATTCCGCCAGCAACTCTGGAGGCTCTTAGAGGACTACCATGAACATCTACAGGTGCTTCAAAGTGCTGCCAGGTGCCACCTACCTGAAGGTCAGCGCTTTGCGAGGATACCTGACTGGGAATATCTGATGACAATGTGTATTTCTCTCGCTCGCCTCCCCTCGGTCAACAGTGATTTACCGTGTCCTCGGGAGCAGCTGAGCTTGTATAGACGCTGGTGTGGGCTGATGAAGGCCATGTCTAGCAACATTACCTTTCTGACTTCGCGGCTCACTAGCTGGTCGTGTGACATGGACAGGGCCGACAAGATGGAGCAGGTGTCTAGGGATGTCTCTAGCTCGTTTCTTCAGAAGGAGTTCAGGAAGGCGTTCGGGCAGCTTAGATCCTTGGGTATAGGTTCTACGAAGAAGAGGCCCGCTAGTCAGTCAGCTCAGGTACTCTTGAAGGATGAGACGCCAGCCCTGACGCCCACGGCTTGCCGTGAGCGATGGCTGGAACACTTTGCTGAACAGGAACTTGGCTTTCGGATACCAGCCCGCGATCTGCTGCAGTTCGTAGGAGAATCACGTGCTCCGCTTGCTTCGCTGGACTTGTCTGCTGCACAGGGTTTACCGACACTTGCCATGTTTGAACAGCAGATGATGAAGACCTCCAGCGCCTGTGCCAACGGTCTTGATTGTGTCCCAGGGGCTCTACTCAAAACGTGTGCCAAGGAATGTGCACGACTCTACTTCCCCCTAGTGATGAAGTACATGCTGTGTCTACATGAACCTCTACAATGGAAAAGCTCGAGGCTAGCAGACTTGTACAAGGGTCGGGGTGCGCCTAACAAGTGTGTCTCCAGCAGGTCTGTGGCCATAGGTCCACAGGTAGGCAAGCGTGCTCATGCCCTTGTTGCTGGACGTCTTCAGCCTTTTCTAGATAATTTTGCCCCTGAGTCACAGTGTGGAGGTATCAGAGGACGTGGCACGGACTTTGCGGTGCACATGGTTCGATTGATGCAGGAAGACTCGCGTATCCGATCGGAGTCGATGTCGACGCTTTTCGTGGACCTGGAGGCCGCTTTCCATCATGCTATTCGTGAAATTCTCATTCGATTCGAGGGGGGGGATACGATCTCTGATGAGCGTATTGCTCAGCTGTTGCATGCCTCTGGTCTCCCGCCATCTTCCATGGACCTGCTGGCTGCCGAACTTACACGGCCACCGTTGTTTGAGGAGCTGGAGGTTCCTGCCCATTTGCAGCGTGTTCTCTCTGAGACGTTAACGGGCACCTGGGCTACTTACTACCCAAGGGTCAGGCTCTGTCGCGATCATGACCACTGGCACCAGGCCAGGCAATACGCTAGCTGCGCAACTCTTCCTCTTCATCGTGTCCAGGAGTATTCGGCGCACCCAGGAGTTGATCCAGAGTGAAGGGCTACACAAGGAGTTTAACGTGCCGTCTACCAGGACTCTCGACCCCCTTGCTCAATGTGATGCCCAGGTTTCAGCTAACGATGTAGAGTACAGCGACGACAGCCTGTTCAATGCTTGGGGGCCTGCATGTGCTATTATTGCTCGCACTCGTGCCCTTATGGCTATTGTGGCTGACTCCTTCACCCCGCTGGGTCTCAAGCTTAACGTGGGCCCCACTAAGAGCGCCCTCGTGGTCACCTTCAGAGGCCCTGGGTCTGTTACGGCCCGAAAACAGTTCTGGATCGAAGAGGAGGGTAAGGTTTCTATCCCGCCTACTGGAACGTTCCCCAAGGGGCTTACTCTGGAAGCGGTACACACGTACAAGCATCTGGGAGGGATGATTTCTGACAAGCAGGACCTGGCCCCGGAGCTGGCCTACCGTGTGTCGTCTACGACGTCGTCGCTTCAGGCCCTTCGGCAGGTGGTCTTTCGCAACCAGCAGTTGTCTCGGAAGCATAAGTTACAGCTTGCAGATGTGCTGATCATGTCGGGCCGGCTGTGCAATGCTGCAACATGGCCACAGCCGACTACGGCACAGTTCAATCGGCACCGTGCTGGTATCGTGCGGATTTATCGGTCTGCTATTGGGAGGCCAGCATATGATCATGAGGCTGTTCCCGATACGGACGTGCTTGCTACTGTAATGAGATGTGATGTGGATATTCTGCTAAGATGGCATCGTCTCCGTTATCTCAGTCGGCTCTATAAGTATGCTCCTAGGGCTCTCTTTGGACTTATTAGGGCCACTGCGGAACCCAAGCACTCCTGGTTCAACCTTGTCTTGGATGATTTGAGGTGGCTACGTACTCGGGTTTCCAGGCTGCGTGAATTTCCTAGTCCGTTCTCGGAGTTCGGAGCTTGGGAGAAGGAGATTCTTGGGCGTGGACAGCACTGGGCTAACCTGGTTCGATCTGGAGTGGAGGCACACATCCGTTGGGCTTGCCGTGTTGAGGACGCACGAGCTCGCACGCATATATTTTTTTCAGCATGCAGCGCGTATTGGTGTGCCACCAGATCTATCTCTGACGCCGGCACCTGTGCCTGCTGTGCATCGCTGCCCTTTCTGTGAGTTCGAGTCGGCCAAGTGTGCTGCGGTGAAGATGCATATTGCTCGGCTTCATTACCAGCAGCGCTCGGTCGCTGCCAGATATGTTCACGGCCCTACTTGTTCTGTATGTCTTGTTCGGTTCAGCACGGTTGAGCTTTGTATTGACCACCTTGCGTATGGGAACCCGAATTGCTACATCACGGTCCTCTCCAATATGGTCCCTGAGGCTCCTGAGGTTCTGGAGATGGTTCGGGCCCAGGAGGCCTCTGACAGGAAAGCTGCCCGGAAAAAAGGGGCTATGAGAAGGGGGGCCTGGCTTCCTGCTCATCGTGTTCCTGGGCCTCGTAATGTTCCGCAGCTTTCGTTTTTACCGTATCGGGATGCCTGGGAAGTTATCCGCTCCATGGCCTACCAGTTTGAAGATGTTCCTGAGCCCCTCTTTGAGACTCGTGAAATGGACCCCCGATATGAGGCCCTGCCAGAAGATGAACATCAGTTTGAATCGCTTGCGTATGCTGGCCCTTCTGCCGAGCATTGCCCTCGGCCGCTGCAGTATGCTGTACTTGCTTTTCTTCACCTGTTCTCAGGAGCTAGACGTGCTGGAGATGTTCAGGACGAGCTTGAGAGAGTTTTGGTTTCGGGCCCGGTGACTATCATCATTATTTCGTGTGATGTGGCCTGTGACGCTGTGAATGGGGACTTGACCAGGGCCGACATTGTTTCAAAATGGGATCAGCTTTTGAGAACAGGTCGGGCCATAGGTTTGATTGGCGGTCCTCCCTGCGAGACATGGTCAGCAGCGAGGTGGCAGGAGCTCAGAGCTGCAGACCGTTATCGTCCACCTGCTCCCCTCCGTACTCTCAAACATCGTTGGGGCAGACCTGATGTCAGTCTCCGTCAGCACCAACAGCTCTCCATCGGCTCTCAGCTCTTGCTCAGCCAGCACCAGTTGATGCTGACTTGCCTGGAGGTAGGAGCTTGTGCACTGAAAGAGCACCCTGAGGTTGCTCACTGGGAAGAAAGGGCACCCAGTTCGTGGCAGTCTCCCACGTCGTGTGCTCTGAGTGCAGCTCCCCCCTCTCGGACGGTCTCAGTTGACCAATGTGTTTTCGGCCAAGTGAGCAAGGCCCCTACGACGTTTCTGTGTATTCGGTTGAGTTCCCTCGTGGAGGACATTTTAAGTCAAGGAAAAGGGGGAAGGTGCCCACATCCGAAGAAGACCCACACCACCCTCCTCGGCATTGACCCGACCACAGGAAAATGGCGTACGGCTCCCAAGAAAAGGTACCCTCAGGACCTATGTGCTGCCATGGCCAGGGCTGTCGCCCAATATGTGGAAGAGGCTTTCAATTTATGTGATCCCGATGATCTAGATTCTAGTGATTTACCTGACGAGCTGAGTGCCTTCTTTCAGGCCCTTGATTTATATGCTGCTGACACCGCGGAGGGACAGGCTGATATAGCTCTTGATTTTGCTGGTTTCAGATTGAAGGGGCCCCGGGACACCCGTTTCGACCGCCCCCTGGAGGCTGTTGCCCCTCCCCCACTGGCGGGACCTCTGCAGGCTCCTGTGGAGCCTGGTCCCTGGCCTGTGGAGGAAGATGATCCGTGGGCGGAGGAAGGCATGCTCCAGTCTCGTGAGGCGGCTGGTGTCCCGTGGGATCCCCAACCCCCTCCTCCTCCTCCTCCTCCCCCCCCCCCCGCCCGTGTAGAGCTCAGCGACGAGCTCAGACGCCAGATCCAGGCTCGGCGGGAACAAGCACGCTTCCGACGTGCTGTTCGGCGCTCGCTTCCAGCAGGAGGCCTCTTCTCTTCTGTGAATAGGTGTGGAGCGGTGGGATAGGGGACCCACCTTCTTTTTTGTTGATGTATTGTGTCTCTCTTGCATAGCGCTTGATTGCCATTATATCTGTGGGGTAGGCTGACCATAGCCTCAGAGAGTCAGAGTCAGAGTCAGTCCTCCTCCTCCTCGTCCTCCTCCTCCTCCGCCTCCTCCGCCTCCTCCTCCGCCTCCGCCTCCGCCTCCGCCTCCGCCTCCGCCTCCGCCTCCCCCTCCCCTGTCCTCCTCATCCTCCTCTTCCTCCTCCTCCTCCTCCTCCTCCACAATTACTCAATATGAATACTACTCTCCCTCTTCCCCTGATGACGGCCTGGGAGTGTCCGACCCCCCCCCCCCGCGTACTCTTTTTTACAAGAGTTGGGTTTTCGCCTGCGTTTTTTCGAAAATGCTGCTCTCGCTGAGGCGCCGGCCTCATTTTCGGGCCCCGCTCGTTCCGAATCGTGCTCCCGCTGCAGCGCTGGCCTCATTTCCGTGCTTCCGCTCGTTCCGAATCGTGCTCCCGCTGCAGCGCTGGCCTCATTTCCGCGCTTCCGCTCGTTTCGACTCGTGCTCCCGCTGCAGCGCTGGCGTCATTTCCCGTGCCATGCCACGGCATGCAATGCAATGCTAGGTTGATACTACGCTTTGCGGTGCTCTTCTACGCCATGCCATGCCGTGCTCTACAATGCATCGCGTACCCTTTCGGGATCATTGCCCTGCTCGAAATCCGACTGTGCGAGTAGAGAGGGGATCTGCGCCATGGTAAGGGATGGGAGGGAGGGGTAGGATGTCAGATATGACGCGAGCGCACCTAGCTTGTCCTCCCCCCCTCCTCCTCCCCTCCTCTCTCCTCTCCTCTCTCCTCCTCTCTCTCCTCCTCCTTGTCCGCCTCCTCCTCTCCTCCTCCTCCTCCCCCTCCTCCTCCCTCCTCCTCCCCCCCTTTCATTCCTCCCCTTTCCCATCCCCTCCTTCCAGTCGTCCTACCCTCCTCTCTCCTCCTCCTCCTCCTCCTCCTCCTCCTCCTCCTCCTCTTTCCTCCTCCTCCTCCTCCTCTCCTCGTTCCTTCTCGGTTTCCTTCTCCTCCTCCCTCCTCTTTCCTCCTCCTCCTTCTTCCTCCTCCTCTTCTCACTCCTCCTCCTCCTCCGCCTCTGCTCCGCCTCCTCCTTCCTCTCCGCCTCCCCCCCCCTCTCCTCCTCCCTCCTCTTGCCACCTCCTCTCCTCGTTCGTCCTCCCCCTCCCCCGCATCCTCCTCCGCCTCCGCCTCCCGCCTCCCGCCTTCGCCCTCCGCCTCCGCCTCCGCCTCCGTCTCATCCTCCTCCTCCTCCTCCTCCTCCTCCCTCCTCCGTTTCTCTAATATTGCTCTCCTTCCTCCTTCACCTTCCCCCTTTGTCTCCCTCTTTTCCTCATCCCTCCTCCTCCTCCTCATCCTCCTCCTCCTCCTCCTCCTCCTCCTCCCCCCCCCCCCCGACCTCCTCCTCCTCCTCCTCCCCCGCCTCATCCTCCTCCTCCTCCTCCTCCTCCTCCTCCTCCCCTTCTTATGTTTCTTCGTAGTCTTAATGTTACGATTGTTATTGCGAGTACTATAAATATTAAACATAGAATAAGACAACTCATAACCATGGTAATAATAAACAGATCAGCATTGCTATTAGTATTACTAGGAGTAGCAGTCGCATTCGTAATAGTAGTCGTAGTAGTAGTAGTAGTAGTAGTAGTAGTAGTAGTAGTAGTAGTAGTAGTAGTAGTAGTAGTAGTTGTAGTAGTAGTAGTAGTAGTAGTAGAAAAAGTAGTAGTAGTAGTAGTAGTAGTAATAGTAGTGATAGTAGTAGTGGTAGTAGTAGTAGTAGTAGTAGAAGTAGTAGTAGTAGTAGTAGCAGTAGTAGTAGTAGAAGTAGTAGTAGTCGTAGTAGAAGTAGTAGTAGTAGTCGTAGTAGTAGTAGTTGTTGTTGTTGTTGTAATCGTAGTAGTAGTAGTAGTAGTAGTAGTAGTAGTAGTGGTAGTAGTAGTAGTAGTAGCCGTAGAAGTAGTGGTAGTAGTAGTAGTAGTGATAGTAGTAGTAGTTGTTGTTGTTGTTGTGATTACGTGCATAGTCATTATTGGCATTCGTAATCATGTTATTAGTAGTAAGATCATGATTTTTCATGTTGGCATTGTTCATAGTGCTATCATTACTAGTAGTACTATTATTACTACAGTTTTTTTGCTACTATTATGATTCGTAATATTGTCATGGTTCGTCGAATTATCATTCTTGCTATTGTTATGATTATTATTAGAATTATTATTCCTCCTCCTCCATTCCTTCTCCTCATAGATTGTCACTCGCCGAAAACAGTGTTTGGGGCGGGCCGGGCGTTTCGCCTGAGACTGCCCCACCACTTGTGACCCTGAAAGTTTAAACGTGACAACAGCTTCACTGATGGAGGGCAGGTGGTTTTCAAAATGTGGCTCTCGCCTCAGCGCCGCGCACATTCGTTTTTTTATTTATATATGTATATATATACATATATATATATACATATATAAATGCAAGAGCTTCGCGGATTGAGGGCGGGTCGTTTTCAAAACGTGGCTCTCCCCTTAGCGCCGCGAGCATTCGTTTGAAAACGTTGCAAGAGCTTCACGGATTGAGGGCGGGTCGTTTCCAACATGTGGTTCTCGCCTTGGCGCCGCGCATATCCATTTAAACATGTGCAAGAGTTTCACGGACTCAGGCGGCTCCTTTTCAAAATGTGGCTCCCGCCTGGGCGCCGCGCACCTTCGATTAAAACATTTGCAGGAACTTCACGGATTGAGGGCGGGTCGTTTTTGAAATGTGGCTCTCGTCCAAGTGCCGCGCACACTCGCTGGAAACACTTGCAAGAGCTTCACGGATTGAGGGCGGGTCGTTGTCAAAATGCGGCTCTCGCCTCAGCGTCGCGCGCATTCGTTTTGAAAATTTGCCAGAGTTTCACGGATTGACGGGCGGTTGGTTTTAAAAGTGTGGTTGTCGCCTAAACGCCGCGCGCATCCGTTTTTTTAACATGTGCAAGCGTTTCACGGGCTCCGGGCGGTTCCTTCTCGAAATGTGGCTCTCGCCCCAGCGCCGCGCACGTTCGTTTTGAACATGTGCAGGTGCTTCGCGGATTGAGGGCGGGTGGTTTCCAAAATGTGGTTTTCGCCTGAACGCCGCGCGCGTCCGTTTTGAAAATTCGCGAGAGCTTCACGGATTGAGTGCGGCTCATTTTCGAAATGTGGCTCTCGCCTTCGCGCCGCGCACATTCGTTTTCAACATGTGCAAGGAGTTTCACGGGTTCCACGATCAACGTACCAAGACTGGGGTTGTGGAAGGATTCGAGACCACGCGGAAGCAACAGTTATGCTGATTCACTGTGTTGAAGTCGCGCAATTCTGGATCGTCAAGACGCAACAGTCAGGTTGATACGTGGCGTTGGAATCCCGAGAACAATGCTTTCGCACGCTCCAGGATCTTCAAATTGTTGTCTTCCGACGAAGCAGCTCCTACAATTGACATGAACCGTTGTACGGGCCTATGAAGGGGGAGCCTGGATGGAGGGTTAATCCCAACATCGTTGATGACTCTTGGGCTTCCAGTGGTCCTCCTCCTCCTCCTCCTCCTCCTCCTCCTCCTCGTCCTCCTCCATTCCTTCTCCTGATGCATAACTTCTCCCTGTCGCACCCCGAGGCCAGGTTTTAGAGCGGGCCGGGCGTTTCGCCTGAGACTTCCTCACCATTTATGATTCAAAAATGACAACATCTTCACGAATGGAGGGCGGGTTGTCTTCAAAATGTGGTTCTCGCCTGAGCGCCGCGCACATCCGTTCTAAACAGTTGCAGAAGCTTCACGGATTCAGGGCAGCTCCTTTTCGAAATGTGGTTCTCGCCTGGGCGCGGCGCACATTCGCTTTAAAAAATTGCAAGAACTTCACGGAATGGGGGCGGGTAGTTTTCAAAATGAGGTTCTCGCCTCAGCGCCGCGCACATTCGTTGTAACAACTTGCAGGAGCTTCACGGAATGAGGGCGGGTCGTTTCCAAAATGTGCCTCTCGCCTGAGCGCCGCGCACATTCGTTTTGACAATTTGCAAAAGCTTCACGGATTGAGGGCGGGTCGTTTCCGAAATGTGGTTCGCCTTGGCGCCGCGCACATACATTTTAAACATGTGCAAGAGTTTCACGGACTCAAGCGGCTCCTTTTCAAAATGCGGCTCTCGCCTGAGCGCCGCGCACCTTCGATTTAAACATGTGCAGGAGCTTCACGGATTGTGGGCGGCTCCTTTTCGAAATGTGGCTCTCGCCGTAGCGCCGCGCGCATCCGTTTTGGAAATTCGCAAAAGCTTCACGGATGGAGGGCGAGTCGTTTTCAAAATGGGGCTCTCGCCTCAGCGCCGCGCACATTCGTTTTCAAAATTTGCAAAAGAGCTTCACGGAATTACAAGTCTTTGGAAGGATTGTATTCAGAATTATGCGGGCGCAATAAATGCGTTGATTCACGGTGTTCAAATCGCAAAAATGGCGCTCTGGCACGATTCCGGATCTTCAAGACGCAGCAGTCAGGTTGATACGTGGCATTGTAATCCCGAGAGCAATGTTTTGGCTTGCTCCGGGATATCCAAACGGTTGTCTTCCAACGAGTCCCAAGAGCGCCCCGAAGAGCGCCCCAAGAGGGCCCCAAGAGGCCCCAAGAGGCCCCCAAGAGGCCCCCCAGAAGCTCCCAAGAGACCCCGACTTTCCTTAGGTTTTGGAAAGCTTTTGGCCTCGAGAAGCGCCCAAGAGGCGATTCGAGGCACTCTAGAGGGGCAAGGCTAATATACGAGCCCCCCTTCTTTGTTAGATCTCCTCCAAGATGGCCCCAAGAGCGCCCCGAAGGCTCCCGAGAGCGCCCCGAGAGCGCCCCAAGGGGGCCCCAAGAGGCCCCAAGAGGCCCCCAAGAGGCCTCCAAGAGGCCCCCAAGAGACCCCCAAGAGGCGCCAAGAGGCTCCCAAGATGGCCCAAGACGGCTCCAAGAGCGAAAAAACGGAAAAGCATTACGCTACCGGGGAACCCCACATACTTATATGATGGCTGGAGTGATGAAAGCTGAAGAGAAGCATGTGAGAATGATGTTGGTGGCCGCTGCCCCGCCGATGCCGTTGGCGACGCCGCTCAAGAGGAGAGGTGGAAGAGGAGAAGCGCCGCGCCAGCCACACTTTGCGAGCCCGGTGACCTGGACGACCGGCGCGCATAGCGGCCGCGGTGAGGGACCACCCCCTGCGCACCCCGTGTGGCGTCGAGAAAGCGCCACGCTGGCTATGCCCTGGACGACCGTCGTGC
This sequence comes from Prorocentrum cordatum, assembly GCA_963575745.1. Taxonomy (NCBI): domain Eukaryota; class Dinophyceae; order Prorocentrales; family Prorocentraceae; genus Prorocentrum; species Prorocentrum cordatum. The sequence continues at coordinate 141,811 of CAUYUJ010018148.1, forward strand.
ATAGTGGCCGCGGTGAGGGACCAACCCCATGCGCACCCCCTATGGTGTCGAGAAAGTGCCACGCCTGCTATGCCCTGGACGACCGGCGCGCATAGCGGCCGCGGTGACGGACCACCCCCTGCGCACCCCGTCTGGCGTCGAGAAAATGCCACGCTGGCTATGCCCTGGACGACCGTCGTGCATAGCGGCCGCGCCCAGGGACCACCTCCTGCGCAGCCCCTATGGTGTCGAGAAAGTGCCACTCCTGCCACGCTTTACGAATCCGAAAAGGATAGGGACACCACCCCCAGCGCACCCCCTTGGTGTCGAGGAGGTGCCACGCCTGCCACGCTTTGCAAGCCCGAAACGTATAGTGAGACAACCCCCAGCGCACCCCCTGCGGTGTCGAGGAAGTGCCACGCCTGCCACGCATTGCGAGGACTCAACGGATAGGTAGACCACCCCCAGCGCACCCCCTGTGGTGTCGAGGAAGTGCCACGCATGCCACGCATTGCGAGGCCGCAGCGCATAGGGAGACCAGCCCCTGCGCACCCCCTGTGGTGTCGAGGAAATGCCACGCCTGCCACGCTTTGCGAAGCCGCAACGGATAGGGAGACCACCCCCAGCGCACCCCCTGTGGTGTCGAGGAAATGCCACGCCTGCCACGCTTTGCGAGCCCGAAACGGATAGCGACCACCCCCAACGCGCCCCATGTGGTGTCCAAAGTGTGCCACGCCTGCCACGTTTTGCGAGCCCGAAACGGATAGCGACCCCACCCCCAGCGCGCCCCCTGTGGTGTCGAGGATGTGCCACGCCTGCCACGCTTTGCGACCCCGAAACGGATAGCGACCCCACCCCGAGCGCGCCCACCTGTGGTGTCGAGGATGTGCCACGCCTGCCAAGTTTTGCGAGCCCGAAGCGGACAACGACCCCACCCCGAGCGCGCCCCCTGTGGTGTCGAGGATGTGCCACGCCTGCCACGCTTTGCGAGCCCGAAACGGATAGCGACCCCACCCCCAGCGCGCCCCCTGTGGTGTCGAGGATGTGCCACGCCTGCCACGCTTTGCGAGCCCGAAACGGATAGCGACCCCACCCCGAGCGCGCCCCCTGTGGTGTCGAGGCTGTGCCACGCCTGCCACGCCTTGCGAGCCCGAAACGGGTAGCGACCCCACCCCGAGCGCGCCCACCTTGTGGTGTCAAGGATGTGCCACGCGTGCCACACTTTGCGAGCCCGAAACGGATAGCGACCCCACCCCAGCGCGCCCCCTTTTGTGGACCGAGGGTGTGCCAGCCTGCAGGGTGGCCACGCTTTGGGGGCCGCTCTCGAACGGATAGCGACCGCACCCCCAGCGCGCCCCCCTGTGGTGTCGAGTATGTGCCACGCCTGCTCCGCTTTGCGAGCCCGAAGCGGATAGCGACCCCACCCCCAGCGCGCCCCCTGCGGTGTCGAGGATGCGCCGCGCCTGCCACGCTTTGCGAGGCCGAAACGGATAGCGACCCCACCCCCAGCGCGCCCCCTGCGGTGTCGAGGATGTGCCGCGCCTGCCACGCCGTTGCCGGACCCCGAAACGATCGCGACCCCACCCCCAGCGCGCCCACCTGTGGTGTCGAGGATGCGCCACGCCTGCCACGCTTTGCGAGCCCGAAACGGATAGCGACCCCACCCCCAGCGCGCCCCATGCGGATTCGAGGATGTGCCACGCCTGCCACGCTTTGCGAGCCCGAAACGGATAGCGACCCCACCCCGAGCGCGCCCACCTGTGGCGTCGAGGATGTGCCACGCATGCCACTCTTTGCGAGCCCGAAGCGGACAGCGGCCCCACCTCCAGCGCGCCCCCTGCGGTATCGAGGATGTGCCACGCCTGCCACGCTTTGCGAGCCCGAAACGGATAGCGACCCCACCCCCAGCGCGCCCCCTGTGGTGTCGAGGATGTGCCACGCCTGCCACGTTTTGCGAGCCCGAAACGGACGGCGGCCCCACCCCCAGCGCGCCCCCTTGTGGTGTCGAGGATGTGCCACGCCTGCCACGCTTTGCGAGCTCGAAACGGATAGCGACCACCCCGAGCGCGCCCCCTGTGGTGTCGAGGATGTGCCACGCCTGCCACGCTTTGCGACCCCGAAACGGATAGCGACCCCACCCCCAGCGCGCCCACTTGTGTGTCGAGGATGCGGCCACGCCTGCCACGACTTTGCGAGAACGAAACGGATAGCGTCCGGATAGCGACCCACCCCCAGCGCGCCCCATGAGGGAATTCGAGGAGTGCCACCGCCTGCCAGCTTGCGAGCCCCGAAACGATTAGCGACCCCACCCCCAAGCGCGCCCCCATGCGGATTCGAGGATGTGCCACGCCTGCCACGCTCTGCGACCCCGAAGCGGATAGCGACCCCACCCCCAGCGGGCTCCTTTGTGGTGTCGAGGATGTGCCACGCCTGCCACACTTCGCGAGCCCGAAACGGATAACGACCCCACCCCCAGCGCGCCCCCCGTGTGGTGTCCAGGATGTGCCACGCCTGCCACGCCTTGCGAGCCCGAAACGGATGGCGACCCCACCCCCAGCGCGCCCCCCTGTGGTGTCGAGGATGCGCAACGCCTGCCACGCTTTGCGACCCCGAAACGGACAGCGACCCCACCTCCAGCGCGCCCTCTGTGGTGTCGAGGATGTGCCACGCCTGCCACGCTTTGCGAGCCCGAAACGGATAGCGACCCCCCCCCCAGCGCGCCCACTTGTGGCGTCGAGGATGTGCCACGCCTGCCACGCTTTGCGAACCCGAAACGGATAGCGACCCCATCCCCAGCGCGCCCTCTGTGGTGTCGAGGATGCGCCACGCCTGCCACGCTTTGCGAGCCCGAAACGGATAGCGACCCCACCCCCAGCGCGCCCCCTGTGGTGTCGAGGATTGTTACCACGCCCGCAGCTTTGCTACCCGAAAAGGATAGCGACCCCCCCCCCCAACGCGCCCCCCGTGGTGTCAAGGATGCGCCACGCCTGCCACGCTTTGCGAACCCGAAACGGATAGCGACCCCACCCCCAGCGCGCCCCCTGTGGTGTCGAGGATGTGCACCCTCTCTGCTGTCGAGAGAGTGCCACCCCTGCCACGCTCTCCGACCCTGGCACGCATAGGGACCGCGCTGAGGGACCCACCCCTGCGCACCCTCGCCGGTGTCGAGAAAATGCCACCCCTGCCACGCTCTGCCGTGCCGTGCCCTGCGCGCCTGCCCTGTGTGCTATGCTATGCTGAGCTGTGCTGTGATGTGCTGTGCAGTGCCGAGCTGAGCTGAGCTGACCTGTGCTGTGCTGCGCTGTGCTGTGATGTGTTGTGCTGTGCTGCGTTGAGATGTGCTGTGTTGTGATGTGCTGTGCTGTGCTGTGCTGTGCTGTGCTGCGCTGTGCTGTGCTGTGCTGTGCTGCGCTGTGTGAGAAGGAGAGAGAGGTGAGGTGTGAGTGTCGCGGGTGCGGCGCGGCAAGGGAGGGGAGGTGTGCGTGCGTGCGTGTGCGTGTGCGTGTGCGTGTGCGTGTGCGTGTGCGTGTGCGTGTGCGTGTGCGTGATGATGCTGGTGTGAGTGTGCGGAGTGTGAGTGTTGTGCGTGTGCGCCGTGCGCGTGAGTGCGAGTTGCGTGTGCGCGTGCGCGCGCGCGTGAGCGTGAATGTCAAGGAGTTTGGGGTTTGTGTTGGTTGAGTAAGGAGAGTGAGTGGTGGTGCGCGTCCGCACTGTGCGTGTGCGCGTGCGTGCGATGTCGTGCGTGCGCGTGTGCGTGTGCGTGTGCGTGTGCGTGTGCGTGTGAGTAGTGCATGTGCTGTAGTGCGTGGCGATGTGCGTGGAGCGTGTGCGTGTGCTGTTTGCGGTGCGTGGCGTCGGCGGTGTGCGTCTGCGTGTGCGTGTGCGTGTGCGTGTGCGTGTGCGTGTGCGTGTGCGTGTGCGTGTGCGCGTGTGTGTGTGTGTGTGTGTGTGTGTGTGAGAGAGAGGAGACGCGGGTGCGACGCGGCAGAGAAGAAAACCATAACCCCACGAAACATGTGGGGAACAAAACATTGATTTCCCTTAGGTTGTGGAAGGATTTTGGCCTCAAGCAGGGCCTCCGAGGCGATTCGAGGCACTCTAGAGGGGCAGCGCTAATATACGACCCCCCCTTCTTTAATAGATCGCCTCCAAGATGGCCCCAAGAGCGCCCCAAAAGGGCCCCAAGAGGCCCCACGAGGCCCCCTAAGAGGCCTCCAAGAGGCCCCCAAAAGACCCGCAAGAGGCCACAAGAGGCTCCCCGGTATACGCAAAAGACCCCTGGGACCGCCAAGAGGTCCCAAAGACGGCCCAAGAGGCCCCCAAGCTCGCCATTGTCCTCCTCCTCCTCCTCTTTTCTTCCTCCTCCCTCCTCTTCCTCCCCCTCCTCCTCCTACTCCTCCTCCACCACCTCCACCTCCACCTCCTCCTCCTCCTCCTCCTCCTCCTCCTCCTCCTCCTCCTCCTCCTCCTGTTCCTCCTCCTGTTCCTCCTCGTCTTCGCAGTCCTCCATCTCCTCCTCCTCCTCCTCCTCCTCCTCCTCCTCCTCCTCCTCCTGCTCCTCCTCCTCCCCCTCCTGTCCCTGATCCTCCTCCTGCTCCTCCTCTTCCTCCTCCTACTCCGACGACGACGGCTCCTCCTACATTCTCCCCCTCTTGGGGCATATGGCGTCTCACCCCGCCCTTTGTTCTTCTGCATGCTCCTCCGTTGCCCTCATATTCATTTCTGGACGGGTTGGTGGGGATACTTTTTGGTCAGCGGCTCCGAGGCAACGGTCAGGGAGCGGAAGCGGCGTCCGGGTCACGGTACGGGGCTACTGTGCAAGACAATTCGCCGCCAGCCAGAGTCGGCGGACAGACAGCTCGCACCTGCACATGCACTGAACAAAATGAACAGAATTCGAAAGGCAGACGCACTTAGGCGCAGCAGCCCTAACCACAGTGGGCAGGCCGCCGTGCCCAAATGAAAGTGAAGATGCCCCGAAGTGAGTCGCCAATGCGGCGCCAGACATCCGCGGCCGACCTGCACAAGCCGAACGGCTGAGCGGCCGGGACCAGAAAACAGTGCGCGACAGCAGGGAAAACCAAAGGCTGTACAGGCGTTGTAGGCTGAACCACTCAGCGCCCAGTCCTCAGCGATCCGCATCACAGTGCCAGGGGGAGAGCCCAAAGCGCGACTGCGCGGTGCCGCCTGATGAATCGAGGAACTCCGCTGGCGTGGGGAGCGTCCCCGTCGGATGGTGATGGTCGGCACGCGTGGTGGCGGTGTCATCTGCGCTGCCTGCCTGGGGGGGTAGCTGCCGTGAAGCTCAGGTGGCCAGCCAAACCCAGACTGCCGCATGGCGCTTCCCCTGGGCCCTAGCGCCAACACGCACACACACACACACACCACGTGCCCCCCCTGGGCCGTGGTAGCCGTCGCTGGGGGTGTAGAGCAGGACCACGAGCAGCACGGACCACGGCGTGAACAGGGAGGGGGGGGTCTCAGCACCGACGCGTGTGCAGCGTCAGGCGAGCCCTGGAGCCACGGGCGGGGGACACCCACCGGGCCCGGGAGGGGAGAGGCAAGGGGACGCAACGCCTCACCCCACGGCCAGGCACCATGCTTCCGTGGGCCAGGGGCCGCGGTCTTCCTCTTGGATCGTCCCGGGGGTCGCAGCTAATCGCCGCTAGCACTTGCATTGAAGACTGGGGGGTCGCAGCTAATCGCCGCTAGGATCTATTCTACACATCGTGGGGGTCGCAGCTAATCGCCGCTGAGGTCTCTGTTGAATGTGTGCGAACGGGTGAAGGCCCACCGGGGCCGCAGCCAACGCAGAGGATGTGAGCCTGCAGCGAGGTGCGTCCTCGGAGGTGGGCCCCGGGGAGTCGCAGTTACTCGCCGCTGGGGCCGAAGCTGTCAAAACTGTGGCCTGAAATAACAGGCCGGTACGCTGGCGCGCAGGGGGGGTGCTTCTGCCGACGTCCCCCTGTCACCGAAGGGTGGGTGGCTGCCGCCGTTGGACAGCAAAGTGGGTAGTCTCGGGACCAGTCAGTCCAGCGGGCTGGTCCCCTGATGAGCAAGGGGGTGAAATGTCAGGGATGGGTCCACGCATCCAGTGTGGGCTGTCTAGCTATGCTGCGCCTTGGGTGAGATGTGGGGTGACCTCCGCCCCAGCGGGTGTTGCCCCAAGGTATTGCGGCCAAGGCCGGGCGCTGCGAGGTAAAACAAGCCCCGAAGGGGGGTAGCAGGTGGTGAGGGGGACGGGGCACGCTGGCCAGGAGGGCCGGTGGTGCGGTGACGGGTTGGCCTGGCCTTATCAGCCCTGGGCGTAAGAGTCCTCCCTAGCCCACCATCGGGCGCGCTTGTCCGTGTACCGGTCATCCCCCTGGGGGAGTACCGCTTACCCTTTCCAGTCCGTGTCCGTCCATGGGGCTTTCTGCTGGCCCCAGGAGTTCCACTCCTGCCAGTCCTGCCACTGGCCGGGGGTGGCTGAGCCGATGGCGCCTGCCCATCGGTCATGCGCGGCTGCAGCGGTGGCTGTTCTGCCCTCTGCTGTCCATGAGGCGGGTCTGCTGTTGCTGTCGTGATCGTGTTGAACGTGCGCACGGGAGTCGCGGTGCATGACCTTCATGTGCTTGTCCTTGACAGCAGCCCAGTTGACGTTGAGCCCTAGCTCGCTGTCCATCTTATAGGCGTCGTGCCCTGCGTCACTCCATGCCTCGAGGAATTCGTTGCACGACTGGACTGTGTTCAGTTTGGGGTTGTGCTTTTGGCTTCCGCTGAGCTCCTGTCCCAGGGCAGCCCTCTTCACCCATGCGGCCCAAATTCCATTGGACGCTCCTCCCAGCGTCTTTTGCAGGCGTATTATCTTATCCTGCACCGGCTCCTTCCTCGCAGCGTCTGCAGCTGCAACGGGACACATGTACATGGGGATGCCTCCCATGGGATCGTTTGGGTCTTCGCGGGGCGGCTGCGTGGTCCTTATGTCCTTCCAGGGCGCCTCGTAAATCTCCATTCGCGCGGGGTTGCCTCTTGGAGATTTGGAGGCACGACCTTCTCCGTCCTTGGTGTCATCCCACACGGGCCGTTGGGCGAATTCATGTCACAAGCGGGGGAGGTGGACCGCATTGGCGGGAGGGGCAGAAGAGCTGTATGGTATGGCGGCGCACGGGCGTCGATGCATGGGCGGCGGCGACGGCGATACGGCGCAACAATGGGCCGAATATGCACGGATACAAAGGCAGCGATGGCAAAGCGCTGCACCCTCACTGTCCTACCAGGAGGCTGGAAACACGGCTGCAATCGCGCGCGGAACGTGCGAAAACATCGCGCTAGATCATCGTACAGAGGGACAGCGTACCCAGCTGCCGGAGGGCCGACTGGACACGCTTGTGTCTGCACCTCTTTCCAGCGCTTGGCCCGAAAGTTTGCCGTTCAGGAAAAACGAAAAAAAAACAACGAAGCGACGCGTGAGGCAGCCCACAGCTGGGCAACACAAAACATGTGGGATCAAAGCTGGATGTCCGCTATGTCGGGCCGCTGGGGTAATTACGAGAACCCCTGGAGGTCTTTTTTTTGGGTGGGGGGGCTGCATCCCGGACTTCCGACGTGGGGTACGCGACTCGCTGACTCCGACCCGGCGCGCGCGCGGTGCCGGCGCGGGCCGGCTCGGTGGCGGAGCAGGCAGGCAAAGGGCGCGGCTGGCCGTGTGAGGCGACCACTCCGCCCCAGTCCAGCCTGTCACCTGGGGCAGGGGGAGCGGGGAGCAGGAGAAGATGACCAGATCGACCAGAGGGGGTAAGGGGCGGCGGGGGGGGATATAGGGGGGGAGTTGGGGGGAGAGATGGGGGGGAATTGGGGGGGGAATGTCGGGGGAGATGGGGGGGAACGAAGGGGGAAGGGGCGGAAAACTGGGCAGGGGGGAAAGAGGGAATGGGGAAGGGGGAGGAAGGATATGCTTTTCTTCCAGAGTTCCCCTGGCTGCGCTCCGATGCAACCGAAGCCTGATGGGTGAGCGCTGCAGCGGACGGGGTGGCGCCTCCTGCCACTTTCGCTCCCCGCCGCTATCCAGCGCCTTGCAGTGACTGGCGGACCTCGGCCGCTACGCTTGGCGAAAGCGGCACCGCAGGCCCGTCTGAAATCCCCACCTCTGTGGCCTGCAAGTTAGCGGGTTCACCCTCGCAAGCCAACAAAATTCCCTTGGCTCGCCCACTGGAGAAGGCCCCACAGTTGCCACAGAACAAGTAGCTGCCCGCACGCAAAAAGACATGCGGGCGCATAGGCGGCCTCGTGCTGGCCGCAGCAGCGGGGGCGAACCGAGAGCCGCAGGAGGGTGCTTGACGACAGGGTGTGCGGAGCAATCTCTGCTTGCTTGTCGCGCAAAATGCGCGCCTGCCACAACGTGTATTCTGGCACCGCCAGGCTTGTCGTTCCCACAGCAGGGCGTGAGGAGTGGCCCCAGGGGAAGTCCGAGCCTCACTCCGGCCCTGCGCCTCCCACGAAGCCAAGGGCACAAACCCAAGGACCCACATTCATCCTGCCCGCAGTGTCAAGAAATTTGCCAACACGCATGGTCACGCTTGCCACAAAAATACACATGTTGCAAACGTAAGTGGAGAGCTCGCTCCACACACCACACATATTTCAGCCACTGCGGCACGTCATCCAAATGGGCTCCGAGCTTGGCCTCTCTGTCGGCCCAGGCACCCCCGAGGACGTCGAACCTCTCGAGGCCCAAGAGGCCCGCGGGATCACGGCCCGAGTGGGCCTTAACCTTGAGCAGGTCCATGTCGCCTGGGGCCGCAAACGGATCCTGGACAATGTGCCACATCTGCCTGCAGAGGTCAGCATGCGGGCGTCGCCTGTGCGTGCACCACACCTCGCCTCTGGCAAAACCTTTCACTACGGTAGCGCTGGCAACTCCCACTCTTATCGGTGGTGCTGCATGCTGGAGGAGCTTCAAAAGGCCCACGAACTCCGCTCTGAGCACCGTGCCACATAATCTATGTCCGCCGAGGCTGCCTCTGCCAGCCTGCAAAACGACCCCCGTCAGCTCTCAGAAACGCGCAACCCCAACCATAGCTCTTGCACCCTGGGGGACCAACACCCGAGCCGTCGGAGTAGGCGCAGCCTGAGACGAGATGGTCGTCGCCGAATTCGCGATCACTCTCCTCATGGTGCTGCTGCAACTGCGTCAAAGGATTCTCGATCGGGTAAGGAGTCAGGCCACAAGCGAAGAGGAGCGAGGAAACGCCCGAGGTCCGAGCGCGCCGCACAATCGCTGGGAACTCCTCAGCCGCCTCCTTCCCGGCACCTTCAAGCGTTGGACGAGGGTAAAAACGGTGATGCTGCGTGCCTTGAGGGGCCTGGCAAAGCTGGCATTGTCTGGAGTCACTGTGTCCAGCCTTCCAGACCTTGTCCCGAGTCCAAACAAAATTGCATGCATAAGCCGAAACCGCCCGCTGCCGTCCAGGAGTGTCTTCCTCTGCCGCAGGACCGCGCGAATGGGCTCCAAAATCGGACGGGAAAACTGCACTTCCCTGGTCGTGGCCCAACCACAACTCTATTCGCCACAATAGGCTTGATGGCGCTGTGAGCGAGGCGTCCGAAGTCAAAGAGGCCTCCCGCGTGGGCGAGGAAGGTGCGATAATCTGGCCAGCGCCATCCGATCCTGTGGAGGGTGGCCAGGGCAGCTGATGCAGGGCCGCATACTTGTCTCCAGCGATTAGCCAGCGGCTGGGCGGCCAGCCTCTTGCTAGTCGACTTCCAGCCCGCGTCCAGGTCATCATCATCAGCATCATCATCATCATCATCATCATCATCATCATCAGCATCATCATCATCATCATCATCATCATCATCATCATCATCATCATCATCATCATCACCACCACCACCATCATCATCATCATCATCATCATCATCATCATCATCATCATCATCATCATCATCAGCATCATCATCATCATCAGTATCATCAGCATCATCATCATCAGTATCATCAGCATCATCATCATCATCATCATGCTCATCATCATCAGCATCATCAGCATCATCACCATCACAATCATCATCATCACCATCATCACCATCATCTTCATCATCATCTTCATCATCATCATCATCATCATCATCATCATCATCATCATGATCATCATCATCATCACCATCAGCATCATCAGCATCATCATCAGCATCAACATCAAGAACAGCCGCCGTCCAACGCACGAGGAATTTCGCACGAACATCTAACATGGGATCGGCAAGGCGCGGCCACAGTCGGAGCGCGCGGTCCTTGCCGATAGCGGCGCCACCGAGGCGGCTGGCAACAGGCTGTCTAGTACGGCTTAGCTTACTCGGGTCCATGCCTAGGCACGCCGAGCCACAGGCGTGGGAGGGGACCAGGCCACAGCGGACGACTTTAAAACTTACTGACGCTTCGCTTAGCGGACTCCTGGCCCGTGTGGTCGGCTGAAATAACCTCACACACGGCTCTTTGGCCGCGCCTGGCGCTGGCCCGTGGAGGACTGGGGCGACTGGCTGGAGGCACCCCCCCACCCTTCACACTTTGAAATCCGTCGGCTTGCCCGCCTGGCTTCCCCCCACGACGGCGCCACGCGGTACGACTCACCGACTTCACGTGGTCTTTCAATGCTCCGCGGCTATCGGCTGCTCCCCCCATCTTTCTACGACGATTCGTGGGCTTCAGCGGCGACACTGCACAGTGGACCGCGGGCCCTCGACGGATAGTGGCGAGCAATTGCTGCCTGTGAGTGAGTTTGCCCTCCCCTTTTTCTCTCGTCCTCTGCCCTGCCCTGCTCTTTCCTGCTCCTGCCGCGTTCCGGGCTACGTCCCTAGCAGCTGCAGGGGCACAGGCCCTGTGCCCGGCGTCTGTGTCGTACCCGCCTGCGAGCTGGCGCCTTCAGGGCGACTTCTCGCAGCTTCCGCTGGCTATCGCCCAGTGGTTCTTTGCATGTGCACTTGGCTTCGAGCTGTTGGGCCGCGTGGCATCTGCCTGCGCGTCCTGCTGCTCGGCCTTAATTTCCTGGCCCGTCTGGCTTCCGGCCGTGCTGGCGCCGTCATGGCGCTTCTCGTCGTCGTCCGCAGGCACTCGCCTTGTGGTCTTATGCGCCCTATTTTTCTGGCTCGGCCCCGCTGGCACTCGCCCAGTGGTCTTACGCATCCTTAATTATCTGGCTTTGCGCCCCACTGCCTATTGACACGCCCTCTGGACTTTTCCTTGCGGGCCGCAAATCAAAAAAGTACCCCCACCAGTCCCTGTGCCCCAGCCGAGACCGTCCCGCTTCCTGGATCTGTCCTTGGAGCCGCCAATCAAAAAGTATCCCAACCAGCTCTGGCGCCGCATTGGCGACTCACTTCGGGGCATCCTCACTTCACCGGGCACGGTGGCCTGCCCACTGTGGTCAGGGCTGCTGCGCCTGAGAGCGTCTGCCTTTCGAATTCTGTTCATTTTGTTCAGTGCACGATCAGGTGCGAGCTGTCTGTCCGCCGACTCTGGCAGGCGGCGAATTGTCTTGCAATTCGCCCCGTACCGTGACCCGGACGCCGCTTCCGTTCCCTGTCCGTTGCCTCGGAGCCGCTGACCAAAAAAGTATCCCAACCAGCTACCGCTATCCAGTTTACCGCCAGTTTTCACTCGCCGACTCGCCGTTGAGGTGCTGCGTGAGGCTCCGGCCCACCGCTTTAGGTTAATTTGTCTTTGCGCGCCCCGCTCTGACTGAACTTGCCGCTGGCGCGCTCGCCTGCGGCCGCTGACTAAAAAGTATCCCCACCAGCCCATCCAGAAACGATCAGCAGGGGAGTTGGTGAATCAGGGGCGCCCGTATTGAAGCTTAACATAGAAATCAGTGCGAGCTACGATGGTGCATCGATGAGGGGTGAAGGGTGTTTCGATGACTCGTAATGGCTGTTGCACTGACTTGTAGATTAAACTTGCGTGCGTTTCGAAACATGGAGCCATATTGGGGCTCTCTTGGGGTTCTCTTGGGGACCTCGTGGGGCCCTCCTGGAGCTCTTGCTCGGGGCTCTCTTGGGTTACTCTCAGGGCCTTCTTGGAGCCCTCTTGTGGCTTTTTGGGGGCGTATTGGGGCTCCTTGGGGGGGTCCGGGGGCCTTCTATGGGGCTGTTTTGGGATGCCTGAAGGGCCTCTTGGGGCCGTCTTGGACCCTATCGCTAAAAAAGACGGGGGCTCTTAGTTCCTGCCCCCCCTCGGAAACCCAAAAATGCCGTCCTGGGGCTGTTCTGGCCCGCTCTTGGAACGCTCTTGGGCGCTTCGGGGGCCGTATCGGGGCCCTCTTGGACCCCTCTTGGAGCTATCTTGGTCTGTTTCTGGGCCATCTTGAGGCCTGGCCGCCCAGCGCCGGCAAGCCCGACGCGCCCCAAGGGCCGCGGCAAGGACCAGACCCGACTGCAGGACCTGGACGACGTCGAGAGACTGGCAGGCCTTCATCCTCGATCTGCTCGGCGCAGTAGCTGATGGCGCCCCCCAGCTCCTCCGACACCGCGGCGCGGCCCGCGCGCCGCTGGAGGCGCGGGGCGCCGACGAACAGATTGACGCACGTGCGCGGCCACCTCCGAGCGATGCGGTCGACCGCGCGTATGATAACCATCTGGAGCGCCTTCGTGTCCGCGGAGCTGCCTGCGACCACCGCGGAGTAGGTGGCCCCCGCGTGGTTGCTGAGAACGTCATCCGCGACCTCCTAAAGCTTGTGCATGGAGGTGTGCTCAAAGGCCCTCTCGATGTCCAGGACCCCCGCGGCGGCGGCGATGCCCCCGGCAATATCCGCGCCCTCGTCGACCGGCATCTGGTGCGAGATTGCATCCTCGGCACCTCCAACTGGCGAAGCTGCATCATATGTTATTTTGACCACGCCCCCTCTGGCGCAGAGCAGCGGTTCATGTGCCCTTTCAGCGACTCTGATAGGCGCAGGGAGGTGCCCCAACGGCCCGGTGCCACCCTTGGGCTTGGAAAGAAACATGATGTAACGAACCTGTGGCGGCCATTGCGCTCTGCGGGATACACAGTGCAGGAAATCCACCAGATACTGCATCGCACCATCTGAGAGCTAATTACACCATCTAGGATGTCAGTCGTCAGCGCCGACGCCCGCGCGAGGCTTGCAAGCCCTGCAGATGGCTCTGAGCCTAGGCACACTGGGGCCGGCGATATCTGACAACGCACTCCCACCGTGCTCAAGATCCCCCCTTGGGCGGCGAGGCAGGCCTGCGCTGATGTCATCGTGGCTGGTCCACGCGTCGAACCAGTCCTTGGCCTCCGCGCCCGCGGCGACCTGCGGGCCCTCCAAATGGTAGGTGGCGTGGCCTCGCTTCTCGGCCGCGCTGGGGGAAGTCTGCCGCCTGGTGAGCCCGCGTGCGAAACCTGCCCCGTCGCGCGGTGCATCCTGGAGTCGAGCTCTCCACTTCCTGGCCCGCTCTCTAGCCTGCTGCCACTCGACATTCCTGGCATTGGCCTGGGCTTCACGCTGAAGCTCCATGATGGGGTAGATCTCGCGCTGCAGGGCGTCGCGCGTGATTCTGACATGCGCGAACGCGATTAGGCTCAATCGCATCTCAGCTGCACGTTCTGCCAGCGGTGGGACCCATCGGTCGCCCGCAACGATGCGCCGCCGAAGGCGCTGCCATCGCGCGCCAAACTTACCCCGGGACCCCGTGGATAGGGCCGCCTGTGCCAAGTAGACCACGTCGCTGGCACGCGACGCAACCCACCTCCAGCAGCGCGAAAGGACACCCCATGGGTCGGCCGCGCGGTCGCGGCCAGGCAAGTGGCGGGCGGACCCGGCCAACTAGGGCGCCCCCCCCGTCCGCAGTTGCCCCCCGGGCGCTGCGAGCGACGCCTGCTGTGCTCCTTTTAAAAAACCTTTCATTTAGCAAACCTCTCTCTGTCATCCCACTGATGGTCAACTCCAAACTCTGGCCAGTCAGGTGGCCGCTCACGACGCCCAATCAGCAAGCGCTCGGGGAGACGCTTGGGCTCGGCTAGCCCCCAGCCGCGCCCGACGCGGATCCGCGAATCGAGAATTGCTTGCATGGGGGGCCGGGGGCACGTCGAGCTGCCAAGCGCAAGAGGCGCGCGAGGAAGAGGAAACGATGGCGCGATCGACGACGAAGCAGTCGATCGCCCTTCCTCCGCCCGCGCCGGCGCAAGCGACCCGGCAAGGGCACCGCGGGCGCCCCCGCGACATCCTCCAGCCACCCTGCACATTCGAGAGAGGTGGTACTGCAATGGAAATGGGCCTGCAGGACCCATGGCGCACCGCAATTGAAGATGAGGCCTCAGAATGCATCCAACAGCGACAGGTAGGTCACGCATGGCCCATCCTTCTTTGGTCCAGAAATACGCCGAGGTGAGCATCAATCCTCCCCCCTGGCCTGCTCGGGCCCATCGACCAGCGACCCCCCCTGCCAAGCTTGGCAGCGAGCAGTCGCAACCGTTCATGCGGCCCAGGATCGCAATACCGATGATCCACGGGGCCTAAGGCTCCGCTCCTGCACTGCGCCCTCCGCCAGGCCCCTCTGCGGAGGTGGCGAAGGCGGCGATCGAGTTCCTCTCGTCGCATGCGGCCCCCTGCCCCTGCCCCCGCCCAGTCGGCAGATAGGCGCAGCTCCTGCGCAGAGAGAATATGGCATGGCGCCAGGTCCTGTGCCTCGCCCGCGTAGTCGATGGCCGTGTATCAGGCATTAGCGTCGAGCCCAGCAGACTGCAATCCTGGCATCTGATGGGGCCCCTCGCGCCGCCTCTGGCACGGCGGCGCGCGCGGCTTAGGGCCCGGCCCGGTGCCCGGCTGCGCGGCCGCCACGGCGGCGGCGGCGCGCCACCGCGCCTCGCGGGCCAGCCCAGCAGCATCGCCGCCAACATCAATTATCAGCACCACTCGCCGAGCCAGCGGCCCCCGCTCCCGACGACGCTGGCTGCGCAGCCTGGAGAGCGGCGGGCTCCCCAAGGCGGGAGGCGGCAGCACCGTCGGGAGCGGTCGGGGCCGGGGGCTGCGCGTCGGCCTCGTCCGATGCGCGGCAACGCTTAACCTGGGGGCGCGCCCGCGGCTCGCCCAGCTCGCGGCGCCTGCGATGCAGTTCCTCGGCGGTGGCCGCGGGCGCCCATCTGGCGGCCGCCTTGAGCTCCTTGGCGGGGGCAGCCTTGCGGGGCCCCCACTGCTTCTTCTCATTGACGTCCAGCTCGAGGCCCTCGGCGGAAAAGGCATCGCCCGCTTCCAGGTCCAGCTGGCCAAGCTCCTCTGCCAAGAGCTCGGCGAGGTTGAACGCTGGCTGTCACTGGGGCGGATGCGGGACAGGCTGTGGCCCGCTCGCAGCTGATGGTGGCCAGCGTGTCGCTGACCTGTTTCCTGGCCCCGGCGAGAGCTTCGGCGGCGTCGGAGGTCCGCTGCCGGCACTCGTGGTGCCAGTTGATTGCCTCCTGCTCCGAGGTGACGGCCTTCTCGAGTGCCTGGCTGGCGCGCTTCCCGACCGCCATGAGCTTCTGGTACTAGGAGCGCGGGGACTCTGGCTGCTCCTCGGGCTGTGCCCGTACCTTCTTCCTAAAGTCCTGGAGGGCGATCTGATTGGCGGGGTGGGCGTTGCTCTCCAGGGCCTGGAGCAGGTCCCCCAAGGCAGGGGTGACAGCCGCATTTTCGTCGTGCTCAGCTTCCCCTCGATTCTTGCGAGATTTGCCCTGCCCGCTCTCGCGCCAAGGTTCCCAGGCGCCGCTGGCCTCAGGCCATTGGGCCTTAAGGATTTCGAGCTAGGCCGAGCACTTATAGCACACGTCGTGACCACCCCAGGACCACGTGAAGCCACACTGCGTGCACTTCGTATAACCATGTTGTTGCTTACCCATGGACAGGACACCGAGTCTTCTCCACGGGCACTGGTACGATGCGTCTGGGTGGGGCTGACCACTCGACGCTCGCCCTGTGGCTGACCAGGGGAAGGATGATTGCTTGCCGCGGACTAGAGGTATTCATGTGGCCCGCTGCGAACCTCAAAAACTTGAGCCAAAATTGCAATGGGAGAAACCGAAAAGGGGGAAGTTGAAAGGGAAACGGGAAGAACTTATAGGAACATGAAAGGGTGGAGCGGAAGGAGAGACAGCGAGAGAGAGAGAGAGACACGCACACACAGAGGGAGAGAGAGAGAGAGGGGGGGAGAGAGAGAGAGAGAGATAAAGCGAACAAAACACAAAAACATAGAGCCAGAGAAAGAGACACCGAACCAGAAAAAACAGGGATAGAGAGAGAGAGAGAGTAACAAATGAACAAGATAAATAAACAACAGAGAGATAGCGCACGTCGATGCGGACGATGCCTGGGCGCCGCCCAATCTGGCGAGGCCCGCGCCCAGCGGTTGAAGCTGGTGCACAGCGAATTGGAGCGAGGGGTGAGAGATGCCCTCGGCGGTGCGAGAACAAGCGCAGTAGGCCAGCTGACACGGGCGTCGAGCCCCGAGCCTCGCAGCGGGACTGGGGAACCCGTGGATGGTGGGGGGCCGCAGTTGGACAGCACAGTGGCATTGATGCTTCTACGCCCACGAGGCGGACCCCAGCGATGTACCCCCCACAAGTCCCGCCCGTCTCCCACTGCCACCTTGCCCGGCTAGCGCGAGGGGCGTGGCACAAGAGCTCGGGGTGAAACAGGTCGAGGCGCTAGGGGACCGAAGGCTGGCTCGGCCCACTGCCGCTCGCGTGGGCGAGAGCAGTGAAGAGCGCTTGAACGTCGGCCGAAAGGCTGCTTGCGTCTGAAGCTCAGCGAGCCGCACTTGGAGCGAAGTCTGAGCGAGAGCGTCACGCCATTGCCAGGACCCGTTGTTCGAGGGCCGTCATGCTCGTGTGGTCATGGGGCGGTGGGCGTGATGCGGAACGGGGCCGTCGGCCTCGAACGTTTGTCCTGAGAGCTTCTGCGGGCTGTGGGCCTTGGATGGGCGTGGAACCGCTGCCGCTGGGGGCACGGCGGCGCCCGCGGCTGGGCGGGGACCGTGGACACGAGCGACCCGTGGTAGCTCGGGAGGAGCGCCTGACCCCGATGCAGGGGGTCGTGATCAGTGGGGTGAGAGAAAACGAGAGATGGAGAGAGAGAGAGAGGAAGAGAGAACGAGAGAGAGAGAGAGAGAACACAAAAAGTGAGCGAGAACGAGAAAGATAGAGAGAGAGTGTGGAAATAAATACAGAGAGAAAGAGAGAGAGAGAGAACAAAAAAGAGCGGAATATAAATAACGAAAGAGAGAGAGAGAGAGAGAGAAAGCGATAAAGAGAGAGAGAGAGAGAGCAGCAGCAGCAGCAGTAGCAGCAGCAGCAGCAGCAGAAGCATCAGCAGCAGGGGAAGGCAAGCTGTGGCGACGAGGGCCTCCCAGGAGGCCCAACAGGCGAGCACGAGGGAAGGGTAGCGGTATCGGCACCAATCGCTCCTCCAACATCCCTCCCCCTATCATTGCTGCCGAGGCGGGGGGACCCGAGTGGGCGCGCAGCATCAGCGGCAGGCGGGGCCGAGCGGGGCGGCAGCTCGCCGCCAGTCGCATCGGTCCGCCCGGCGTGGCGGACAACGCACGCATCTTGGCCTGGGTGGACGGCCTGCGCCCGCGCGGGGGCGCGGCCGCGCTGGCCTCCTCCTCCTCCTCCTCCTCCTCCTCGGCCTCTTCCTCCTCCTCCTCCTCCTCCTCCTCCTCCTCCTACTCCTCCTCCTCCTCGGCCTGCTCATCGGCCTGCTCCAACTCGGCTCGGCCTGCTCAGCCTCCTCCTCCTCCTCATATTGCTCCTCCTGCGCCTCCTCCTCGGCCTGCTCCATCTCGGCCTGCTCAGCCCCCTCATCTTCCTCCTCCATCCGTTTTACCCCGAAATATCTCCTGACCGTCCAACTCCCAGACGTGTCGATAGGGCAGGCTGCGTGTTCCGTCTGAGACTTCCTCACCAGCTACGATCCTGCAACTTGAAAGCTGCACCAGTTTACCGGATGGAGGACGGGTCGCACAATGTGGTCCTCGCCTAAGCGCTGCGCACACTCGTCTTAAATATTTGCAGCAAATTCACGGATGGAGGGTGAGTTGTTTCCTAAATGTGGCTCCCGCCTGCGCCGCGCATATTCGTCGTAAAAGTTTGTTTCCAAATGATCGTTCTCGCCCTAGCGCCGCGCACACTCGTCTTACGAATTCGCAACAGCTTCAAGGATGGAGGGCGGGTCGTGTTTCGAAATGTGGCTCTATCATTAGCGCTGCGCACATTCTTTCTGAAAGTTTGCACAAGCTTCATACATGGATGGCGGTTCCTTTTCAACATGTGATTGTCGCCTTAGCGCCGCGCACAGTTGTCCTAACAATGTACAGCTGTGCTCAAGGGTTCGTGTGGTTGAAATCCGAGAATCTGTGTGGTGGCACGATTTAGAATTGATGGGATGCAACAGTCATGTTGATTTTGCGGAGCAAAGTCCAGGGAATAATGGTATGGCATACATTAAGATTGCCAGGGCGAAACAGTCGCGTTGACTCGCGGCGTAAAGTCCCAGGAATGGTGTTTTGGCAAGTGGTTGCATGTGTCTGTTCAGACGGTTGATGGACGTCCAAATGCAGACTTCAATCAAACCTTGACACGACCAGGGTACTCGCGAACGTTAGCCCGTGACACACAATGGCGCACATCACATAAAGTTACACGACGCGCGCATCGCCATCTGGAAATACAAAACTATAAGTGGTTGCTTCAGCTCCACAGCACCAGCGTCAGTGCTCTATGAAGTCGTCGCGGGCACGCTGTCACAACTCAAACACCTTGGAAGCGTCAAGCACGCCCCTGTCTGCGATGCGTGTCACACGGGGGGAACCATCATCCAGACACGCCACGGTATCCTGAATCCGCTGCCGCGCCTTGAAGCACGAGTTGGAGTGTCCGCAGGTCCCTTCAATCCTCCACCAGCTATCCAGAATGAATATGGGCAAGACTCAGGCGCCAAATTCCCGAATTCCCTGGGATTCCCACCTGTTCCCGCTGTCAGTGTTTCGGGCCAGGGCGCCCCAAGATGGGCGAAACAGGGTCCCAAAAGGCCCCTTAGAAAGTCCAAAAGGTTCCCGAGTCGGACCAAAAGTGCTCCAAGGTGCCCAAGATCCCAAGAGGGCCCCAAGAGGCCTCACAATATGGCCCGAAGAGACCAGTGTGGCCCCAAGAGGCCTCACAATAGAGCCTCACAGTAGGGCCTCACAATAGGACCTCAAGAGGCCTCACAATAAAGCCTCAAAATCGAGCCTCACAATAGGGCCCCAAGAGGCCTCACAATATTATGGAAGGATTCGGACGTTCTCGCCTTCTCGGCCTTTCGGCGCTCCGAGACGGCCCAGGAGGCCTCAAGGAAGGCGCCCAAGATGGTCCAAGATGACGTCATGATTGCCCGAGGTAGCTCAAGACGGCCTCTAAGATAGCACAATCTAGTCGAAAATGGCTCAAGATGGCTTCAAGGATATCTATCTCAAAGGTCTCAAGATCGCCCCAAGAAGGCTCCAAGTGGCCGCCGAACCTCCCAAAGAGACCACTATGGTGTAAAGCTACATATTGTGTTTAGGTGATGATTCTCCTGCCCCACCTCTCTCGGCCCCCTGGCCACCTGGCGCGCTCTTGGGCGGTCACGCCGCAATACCCCTGTGACTGCCAGCCATCTGGCTGCGTTGCTCCCGCCTCCGCACGGCTCAGTGCTGTGCCTACTCCTCGGCGCGCCGCAGTACCTCTGCCGTTCGTGGTGTCCCACTGCGCCCGCCCGCCAGCTCCAGCTGCTGGCAGCCACCCTCCCGCCACCCCTGCCACCGTGGTTTGCCACGGCCGCCCACCGCGCTCTCGCCCTGGGCGCCTGGCTGCTGCTGACCCCCCCGGCTGCTCCTCGTCGAACTCTTCGACGTCTGAGCGTCCCTTCTTCCTCTCGGCCGCCCCCCCCCTCTTTGCCCGCCGCCAATTCGCTAATTAGTGTCCGTTTCTAGCTTCTCGCCGGAGCGGAGTTTGCCGCCTCGCCGCTGAAAAAAAAGTTTAGGTAATGATTGCCTTCTCGCCTGTTCACTTCCAATGGGCCTCGGAGGCCTCATGACGGCTCTGGGAACGCCCAGAGAGCCCCGAGAGGGGCACAGAGAGTGTCCAGGACGCCCCCCAAAGCGCCCAAGAGGGCTCCAAAACATTATCATTCGGGCTGCGACGATGGTGGCTTCGCCCCCGCTTCATCACAAGATCTTTGAAAACCAATCTAAGACATGGAAGGACCTTGAACGCCCGCGCTGATGCAACCGCCGCGCCGAGGAGGCACGAGCCTTTCGCCGGAAGCCTCTGAGAGCCGCTGGAGACCTCCACAGAGCCCCAGAACTCTCCACGAAGCCCCCGGCGGTCTCCAGAACCCCAAGACCGTCAAAAAACCTCGATCCTCCCCGAGGTGGTCTGTGACCCTCCCCACGAAGCGGTGGCTGCCATGGGGCTCTGGCCCAAAAATTGACCCGGGCTTCTCCAGTGAGGCCCAGATGGCCTCCAGAGCACCTCAGCTCGAGGCCGAGAAGGACCG
The DNA here is from genome assembly GCA_963575745.1 of Prorocentrum cordatum. NCBI lineage: Eukaryota > Dinophyceae > Prorocentrales > Prorocentraceae > Prorocentrum > Prorocentrum cordatum. Next base: position 162,315 of record CAUYUJ010018148.1, read on the forward strand.
AGGGGCGCCGAATTGTCTCAAGAAAGCTGGGGGCACCCTGGGCCAACACCACCTCTGCCGGGTCGGGCGACAGAGGAGAATAGCGAAGGGGGCGTTGGCGAGTTAGCTGGATGCAATTCGTTTCCCTGGCGCCTACCAGAGCCGGGAGCGGGCATCGAGGAAAGGGCCTGGCGAGAGAGAAAATGAAAGAGAAAGAGAAAGCCGAAGCCGTGCACCCTAGAGGTGCATTGGCAAACTTGTGACACTGCCGGCAACTCTGCTGTGGAAGGGTGGGAAAGTGGGGTAAAAGCAGCCACGAAGACGACGAGGGTGGGGAGGGGGCGAGACAGAAGCAAGGCATGGGAGAAGACAGACACATGATTAGGTCAGGTCCTGCCTGTATGCCCACGGGGGCGCGGCCACTCAGGACTCAGGCGAAGAAACTACAGCAGGGCGAAGTGGACTGAACAGACAAACGCGCGCCAGGCGGCGCATTAGCCACTCGTCGTCAGTAGACGTCCTCGAAGGAACCAAGGTGAAATTGCGAAATTGAGTCCTCGTATTTCAGGGTACCAGCAGATCTCTGAACAGGCCTGAAAGCTCCCGCAGGGCCATGGCAGGGACTGAAGGCGAGGGGCAAGGGGAAAGAGAGCATGTCAAGCAATACTGAGACATGGAAGCAAACCTCAAAGAAAGGCAAAGCAACTTGGATGTCCTGACTCTGATTCTCGGCAGTGGGCAAGGGAGAGAGGAGGGGGAGACAGAGAGAGGGTGGCAAAAACATGAACGGAAACACTGGGGAACAACCCAGCAGACTTCGTGACCCCCCCCTCTCCCGGACCCTTCCCCCCTCCCCCTCTCGTTTGGCCCCGAACCTCTGGCAACCTCCGACCTCCGACCCCCCGCCCCTTCCCAGGGGCAGTCCCTTCGCCCCGCGCACGGCCCCGAGGGGCCCAGACCGAGGAGAAGCAGCCCGCTGCAGACACCAGCCAACAAGAATGGCCCTCAGAGCACTGGCAGCCCGGTGCGCGCAGGGGCCGCGCGGCGGCAGGCGGGCACGGGCCCGAGGCTGCCGACGGGGTCCCCGGGCCGGGCGCCCATGCCCGCGCTCGCCACGGAGGACGCGGCGCCTCGACGCCGCAGGCCGCGGGGGGAGGGACGGCCTGACACGGCCGCGCGAGGCCGTCGGCACGGCCCCGGACCTGCTCGCGCCTCGCAAAAATCACGACGGAGGGTTTGGGGCCGTGTTCGGCCTCTCCTTCTCCTTTCTCCTCCTCCCCCCTCTCCTCCTCCTCCTCCTCCTCCTCCTCCTCCTCCTCCTCCTCCTCCTCCTCCTCCTCCTCCTCCTCCTCCTGCTCCTCCTAGTCGCTGTTTGAGGTGCCCAAAAGTTGACCGACCGCACCTCACGTACAATTGTACACCAGCGATTTTGCGCCCTCACCCACAGGCTTCGGGGGCAGGGGGGACTGGGGGGCCCGCATGGCGAGTCCGTGCGCCTAGGCATGAGAATCTGCTACTACAACCCCCAGGAGGCAGCGAGCATCGAACGACTAGAGGACATCAGTGCCGAACTACACAGTTGGGACGTTATCCTCCTCAGTGGCACATGTAGATGGGCGGGAGCAGAAGCAGTGCAGCGACACTATCTCCCTAATCACTACGTGTTACAATTCGGTGCCCGCAAAGGGAAGTGGATCAACAAAAGCTGCGGCTTAGCGATCCTCATCAGCCAGAGAATCGACGAGCGCAGCCTACGAGAGATCTACATTCCACCGACCAGCCTCCAGGGACGGGTTGCAGGAATTCGCCTCTCGACTAGCCAATACGACTACGTACTCTTTGTCTACTACTACGCCCCCACTCACCTCTCGTACTACGTGCCACTAGCAGACGCTATAACTAAATGGTTAGAGCAGTGTGTCGACCGAGTAGGCAGCCGTACGACGATCGTGATGGGCGGTGATGTGAACAGCGACTTTGGTTGCCAGCGAGACACCGACGGGACCATCGTGCGAAGCAGAGGACCGACGGTAGGAGACAGGGAGCCCAGGATTGAGAACTCCAACGGCACGAGCCTCAGGACCCTGTGTCAGACCAGCGACCTTAGTATTGCTACTACTTACCACATCGCTGAACCCACCTTCTACGGGCATTCAGGTTATAACAGCCGTATCGACCACATCGTTGTACCTACCTACAGGGGCCCTGGGACTCATAAAAAGGTGCGAGGTCCTCCATCGGTCTGGTAAAAGGCTCCAAAAAGTAAAAGTACGAGGACACAGGGACCACCTCCCCATCGGCCTCACCCTCCTCGCCTCCACTACCACCACCTCCTTCCCCACGCGCGCCCGCCTACAACAGGGACTGTGCAGGGACGGCCTCATGGAATGCTTACGCAGCGGCCACAAGAGGGAGATGCTGCTCACCGAACTCGACAAGGAGGTGGAGGAGGTGGGTGGGGAGCAGTGGGAGAGAGCACTGGGAGCAGCGACGCCAGACGAGACCTGGGACCTTTTGGGGGGAGCGGCACGTGCGGCCATGCTCAGGACCTTCGGAAAAAAAACGGCTCTCCCGACGAGATCGACCAGCTTACGAAGCGAGCCAAGCAACACCGACTCGAAGTCCTTAGGCAACGAAGAGCACTGCGACAGAGCCTCACTCCAGAACAGTGTGCCGACGACTACGACAGGGTACAAAACGAGCTGAAAGAGATCACAGCTGCGCTGAAGCAGGCCCGAGAAGGTGTCGAGAAACAAAGAAGGGCGCTCCTGGTCGAACGCATATGGGAGGCCTACGAAAAACGGAACCTCGCCGAAATGCACCGACTACGTATACAGTACCAAAGGAATGGGCGCGGGCCAAAAAAAAAGGTACTACCGATCAGCCCGAACTCACTGGCCACGCGACTACTGGTATCAGGAGCTTGCCCACCCAGCCTTGGAAGGGGGGCTAGGAGCGCGGCCCATCGATAGGGACGAGGAGCGAGCAGTACATGAGACTTACGTCCAGGAACACATCGACCGACTGCCGATCGACCACGATTTACTTTTTCAAGTCGAGGCGGACAAGCGAGCGATGCGCAGGTACTGTCAGAGAGCTGGCAAGCGACGGGCCTGGCCGCCTTGGGGCATCCCGACCGAAATGACATGGTTGATGATCGACCCCACCCTCCACCTTCAGGACCCAGCAGAGCTCAGCAAGCGCCTAGAAGAAAAGCGAGTTGCAGCTGCAGAGAAGAGAGGGGACGAAGACGAGCTTGCACACTACACGACATTGGGACGATGCAAAAAGGGGAGGGAACTGCTCCGACGGATGGGGTGGACTGACGGTACTAGGTTGGGTCGTGTGCCGGCGGCGACGGATGGGACAGAAGGAGCCGCCCGGGAGCAGCAATCTTACTCAGTGGGGAGGGGCAGGTTTGCAGGGGTAGGTGCTGACAAGATTGCAGATCACAGCAAAGGATACATGAAGTACCTTGATCAATTTCTTGCACAGTGCCGAAGCTGTCAGGTGACTCCCTTGGACTGGCATCGATCACAAGCATTCCCAGCAGAAAAGCACAACAACAAAGAGGGGATACTAGGGAAGCGTATACTACACGTGTACGATTCTTTCGGAATGGCTTGGCACTCAGGCATTCACTTACGTGGCTCACCCCCAACACATGCACCCTGGGCCCAAGGAGGCCTTCCGCACCGCTGCCGTGAAAACGCCATCCTCTGTGTACAAGCGGCCCAATGGAGAGCCGCCCAAGGGGGGGTGAGCACAATCACCACCAACTACGACGGCACCAACGCGTTCGCAGCCACCAACCGAGCTCTACTAAGAGCGGTGGCATTCAGGCAAGCCCACGAGCATGATCAGCGCTTTGCCATGGCAGCCATTGACCACTCCACCCTGACGCTCGAAGCTGCCGACGGAGCCGTCGAAGCGGAGAGCACCACTGGTGCTCAAATGGGCTTCACCCTCTGCCCGCGGCAATTCAACGATGCATACAACCTGTACGTCACCAAATGGTGGGAACAAGGCCGCACAGACCCAGACCAAATTATCCACGACACGACTAACCCAGTCGCAGGCAACACCCACGACTTATCCCTCAACACGTTCATGGACGATATCACTTATGTGCGGACGATCCTACCTACATCGACGGCTGGCGATATTGAACAACAACTCAACAACAACACTGAACGCCTTTCCCAAACAATTGCAGCAGGAGGATGGGGACTCAACAACGCCAAGACCAATCACCTACTATATTTAGTAGGGCAAGGCTGTTACGGGAAGACCAGACAACTCAGACGCAGCAAAACACTGCAGGGTCAGGCGTTGAGGGAGATGCGTGTACTTGGCCCTTACCTACCAGCTGGTCAGGGCATCACAGGCGAGGTCGTGCGGCGTATCGCAGCCATCCGCGTCGCATGGCGACAATGCGGGATCTTTTGGACCTCTAAGGTACCCCGACAAATAAAACGCATGATGTTCATGGCTTTCGTCGTAGGTGCGGCCTTCAGCGGATTGCCAGCGTTAGTTCTGACAGAGACCCACACAACGGCAATCGACAGTGTACTAGGCAAATACCTACGGACGCTAGCGGGAGGAGCCATGTCGTGGACCAGAGCGGATGGGACCGTGAGATGCAACAACTTGCGACAGGTGTTCAGATATTGGAGGCTCGAGCGCACATCCGTATCCTTACTTGTGCGACGTTTGCGATGGTACCAGAACTGGTCTAGGCACCCTTGGGAGCACGGAGCAGTGATCGCAGCGGTTTTTGGGACATCCAGACTCGACGCGGCTCAGGGTATTCAGCGACTCGAAGGGCAGGGATTTGTGGGACCCTCCTCCACCCCGTGGGCACAGCAGTTTGCAGCCGACATGCAGGCGATAGCAAAGGTTGACGAGAGCATGGGATGGTATGCAGACAGGGACTCAGACCTTGCCATATTCGAACAGGGGAGTGCGGAATAAAAAAATTGGCTGCAAACAGACCCATCAATATTGTACAGTTACGAGCGAAACTGGGACGTGCTTACGACACGAAATACGACGCTGCAGGAGGGGGAGGGCAAGGAGGAGGAGGAGTCACTAAAACCCTACTGGTGCGATCATACGACGGCGGGCGAAAACGGCACGGAACAGAGGTGTGGCATGCGCTTTACGACATGCGCAGCACTAGCTGGGCATCGCCGAGAGTCCCACAACATCCGACCAGTGGTGGCGTCCGTAATCGTCAACAACCAGTGCCCCTGGTGCAAGAGCACATTTATTAATCGTAAGGTATGTGTCGACCATGCGACCAGGGCTGTACACGGCCACGGCATTTGCCACCAAGACAGGTCGATGTGGTCCCACCCTATCTCCGACCCCAGCTCCCTCACCTGCCCGATCTGTAACCACGAGGCTCAAACTCTCGAGGAGTATCACGCACACATTCGCGAGCACATTGCAGGGCCAGAGTCGATCAGAGCGGCACGGGGTGAGGGAGCTCATGTTGCACGGGGGCCACGGCGACTGGCGCATCAGGGCCAGCGCGAAGAGAGGAGGGGGCGCAGCAGAGGGGCAGCCGCCCACGCAGCGCCCGCACCTCGGCGGCGGCGGAGTCGGCTCGTCAGACACACCGCAGTCGCAGCAGCCGCCCCAGCAGCCGCCCCCCACACAGCGCCGAGGAGGAGGCGGTCGAGGACCCCCAGGAGGAGGCCGGTGGTGGTGGCGGCGGCGGCCAGGTGGAGCTGCGGGACCAGCTGAGATCGCTTCAGAGGCTCACCCTCCAGAACTCGAACGAGATTCGCAACTTCTTGCATCTCACGGGAGGGTTCTGGCTGACGCCGCTCGAGCCAGAATGGGTGCAGGCGCCGATGGAGACAAGCAAAGAGTACGGACGGAAGGTGAAGCAGTTGGGCAAGGGGCACGGCCTCGGCCCACCGCACGGCCAGGTCGCAGCGAGCCTGGTCGAGGAGATCGTGGCGGTGCTCGATTCGGAGGAGCAGAAGCTCGACGCGTCCCTCCTCCACGTGAGGCAGCTCTTGAAAGAGTTCATGAGCCAGCTCGACGAACCCTGGGGACCGATCTTCATCACGGAGGTCTTCCTGCAGTGCAAGATCCAGGAGGCGTACAACAAGTCGGGAGAAGACGTGGAGACGGACATCAAGCAGTGCAAGGCCAAGCTCATTTACACGATCAACACGGCGCCGAGCTTCAGGGCGGTACTGTACGACCAGAAGCTCGAGCAGGAGCAGTACGACAAGATCTCGGGATTCAAGGGGGACATGTTCAAGCAGGCGCTGGGCCATGCGCTGGCGCACCTGGGGGCCACGAAGAGCCGCTCAGGGGGCCCGAAGACGGGCCTGGAGAGGGCGGTGGAGGCGCAGCTCAACAGGAGGTGAGCCAAGGCACGCCTCAGCCTAAGCCCAGCAGCTCGCCCCGCCGCGAGCGAGAGAGCCCCGCGGGCCAGTCCCCACCAGGCCCGCAGCCTAGCGGCGCCGCCAGCTCGGGGTCGAGGAGCGCCCCCGAGTCACGCCTCAACTCTTTGGGGCGCCCTCGTGCCTGGCCACCGTCAGCTCCGCCAGTAACTCGAGAGGAAAAAAACGCACAGCAGATCAGCACAGACCTTGTTCGTATGACGAGTCTCAGGAGCCAGGCCGAACAACACGGAGGCCAGATGGCCTACCTGTATCGGATGGCTACGTACTATCGGGACCTACGGCCAAGGGACTACTACCAACCTATGGCGAAAAAATAAGGGTGGACGGCTGACCTACTTTTCCAGCCGCCACCCTACTATTACACGGACTCCCACCACCTACGCCCCCCTCCTCCCACCAACTCCTACCTCCAATCTACTATTCCTCAGGCTCTCAGCTCTCGACCAGTTCCACTCGCAGTCGATTTCTCCCCCCGCACGTGACTAGTCTGTCAGATACCATTGCGGATGCCCGCATCGGCGCCGACGTATTTGTGACTTCGTACTGGGCCTCGCACAACAGAACGACAGTACATGGTTACATAATGCGTACCGCACGGGGAACTATCGCATCACAACATTCAGGACAGCCATGCAGCAAGGCAGCACATGGCAACAGAGTACACACGGCGTACTAGGGACACGACCGCAATCACTGGGAACTATCACACCACAGCATTCAGCACAGCCATGCGAGTGTGGTCCGACCACGGTTCGACCTCCCTTCCTCCGCTCAGTCACTTCCAGCCTTAGCTACTAGAGTTGCTACCCCCCTCGACCCTCAGCGCGATGGAGGGAGCGAGGAAGAGTCGCATACTAAGGACAGGCCCAGGACTCCAACTCCAGCGAACGACCGAGCCTACGCCTACTCCTACTCCAAGGCTCCCACTACGGTCTCTCACCGCCCCAACCCTTTGGGAACTAAGGAAACTACTACATACCTAAGGTGAACAACAGCTAGGCGGGGGCAACTAAGGTAATACGAGGCCCAGTACCCAGTCCGACATACAACCAGCGGACATTTACGACTCGAGCTTTCTCGCGACATCCAGGGCCTGCTTTTCTCGTGGACCCACGACCTCGGCAGCAATGGCGGCGCAGGCGACCATGGCGGAGCAAGTGGGGGCGACGGAGCAGCAGTCAGCAGCAGCTGCGACGGAGCTCAACCCGCAGCCCACGGTAGTTGAGAAGCCGCACGACAGGGGGGGCTATGGAGTCGCCGACCAGGTCACGGGCACGGCGGCGTACAGGCTGGAGATCGCGCACAACACACTCCAGAGCACGTCCGAGGCGTTCAAGGAGGCGACCAAGCACAGCGAGATGGCACTCCACGTCCTTCACAAGCAGAGGGAGAGGGTGGCGACCACGCTCGGGCGCATGAACGGCAGGAGCCTCAACCCGCATGAAGAAGCTGAACGCAGCCAGGCAAAGCACTACCTCAAGGAGCAGCTGCGCGACATCCACCAAGCCATCAGCGCGCTGAGGAGCTCGATCGGCATCACGGACGACAAGCTCGGCAAGATGGTGCACGGACCCATGCCGTGGGAGCTCGACTACATGAGGCGCCAGGTGGATGAGGTCGACCACATCTACACCCGCTGGACTAAAGGCCCGCAGGGCTACGCCTACGACGAGGCCTTCTTCTCCACCCCGAGTGCGACGGCAGCGACGGCGGCGGAAACGGAGAAGCAGGACCTCCTCCAGCCAGCGCGCAGGCCGCCATGCCCGAGTCCGAGCAAGAGCGTGCAGGGCTGGGAGAGCCGTGGTGTGGTCGTGGCCGAGGCCCCAGTTGCCGCCACTAAGGCCGACAACAACACAGGCGCAGCCCAGAGCAGGGACGTGCGACTCTCGTCGCCAAGGGCAGCGGCTGCAGCAGGCTGGGGCATCGGGATGTCGTGAGCTGAGAGCTGGCCCCATCGCTTCAGGCCTTGTCCTTTTTTTCTATTCCCTCAGCGAGAGCACCACACACTCGGCAGATTGACAGCACTCTAAGCGTGTGCCAGTGCGGCCACGCCACTTCCATATATCTCTGCTGAGCGTGATCAGGCGAGGGTAGTGGGGACGGGACGCGTCCACCAAGTTCAAGGCCGCCCTTCTTTTTTTGTCTCTTTCTTGCCGCCTTGTGGGAGTGGTGGGGGAGGAGTGGGGAGTGAGGGTGGGTGGGCTCTCAGCGGCGGGGGGTGCGCCCAAAGAGTGAGGCAGCTCCCCTCCGCCTGCACCAGCACCAGCGCCTAGCCGAGGCAGGGTTCCCCTGCTAGCGGGGCTCGGGGACCACGCCTCAACGGAGGCGGGACCCGTCGCCCCAGGCGGCCCCCCACAGCATACAGGTGGAGGGCCCGCATCCATGTTTTTCCCAGGGGTCGGCATGCCTGTCGGTAGGCGAAGTTGACAGACCCCCAAGGGCCTTATCCTTATCCTTATCCTGCTCCTCCTCCTCCTGCTCCTTCCAAGACCGTCAAAAAACAGCTCGGGGTGAAAAAACTGCCAACTTTCTCCAGTGACTTGAGACGTCAGATGCTCCAGTGGTGGCACTCCATGGCGAAACGTCCCTCCCACCATCCTCGTGCATTCGCTTCGGTCTTCGCGAGATTTGATTGGGAACCCGTTCACGATATCGGTGTTGAATTTTATACCGTACGGATGCTGGTCACCCATACCTCGAGCAGCTTGCAGGCGATATGAGACAAAAATGGTCCCAGCTTTCAGGATTCCATGTCACGTGGATTTACGATTTCTATTGCACTGATGTGGACGATCTCGATCGGGTCCTGGCCTGGAAAGTCCCGCGATCCTGCACCACAAACCACATCAATGCACTCCCAAGATTTGATATCAGTGACCCGGGTGAGCCTTGTATCGAGGGTATCGTCGGACTGCAGTTCCGATGCAGTGTATGCCATGAGGTAATTCAGACATCAAAAGCATGGCACTCACAAACGTCAGGGGCACGACATGTCGCCTCTACGCTTTCATTGTGTCGAGCCAGTGTCCAAATTCACCATGCCATATGCCTCAGCATACGATGCCGGCAAACACTTGAACGCAAACGTCTAGAGAGGGAAGCATAATCATCTCGTGCCCGTCTTTGTGGAGCCAGTTCGGCTCAAGGCAGCACTAGCACGCGGCCTGACACCAGCACAGATTGCACCTGACGATATCAATGTTCCTCTCAACTTCGCTCGCCAGCGCTCTGCAGCGGCCGTCCAAGAAGGCCCGCACAAAAGATACGGATCGTCAATGGACAATTTGGACTTCTCGCTTGCGGCAGCTCGAGGGCGAAAAAGCGTGTATCTTCTTGGCGGAGTCCACCAAATCTTGCCAAACCTCTCACTCAGAAGGTGCAGGAGCCTGACAAACACTACAGATCTGGCGCCCCAGAGAAAGGCCAACCTCACCCTGACCATCAAAAACAACACCATTGCAGCGGCTCTTTCGAATTGGGCGGAATATGAAGACTACCAGAAGATCCAAGAGGCAGTGCAGCGCAATGAACTCTTGGATATTGCCAGTATGATGTACCTAGAGAAGAATTTGGCGGCCTTGCAGTCGATGTTTGCTGAATTTACGACGCCTTGAGCGCAAGGTGCTGGCAGGCACTGGTTTCGCAGTTAAGATAGATGCGAAGGCAGGGAACGAAGGCGTGTCGCCGCTCGGGGGACGAGGGCGCCGGCCACGCGGCATCCTGAGTGCTGCTGCAGAGCCCCTCGGCAAAAGCGCGTCAACTGCATTTTTCGGCCACAGCTTCAAACGGCAGGCGTCCAGATGCTTGCCACGAGGCGTGAAGGCGCCCCGTGATAGTTCAGACAACTCTCGTGCCGCTGGCGATGCGAGTGAATCAAAAACGGGCCCTGGAGAAGGGGTCGGGAACTCCGGGACCCTGAACTGAAAAAAAACGGACGTTGGATGTCGGATACGGTCCGTGCGAGAGTTGGGTCAGCCCTGTCGGAAAGCGGGACGGTGCCCGCTGTGGCACTCAAGCACGCGCTGGTCGCGGCGCTGCTGGAAAAGCACCATCAGACACACATCGCTGTCTTCATCGTCACGCCGCTGCTACTCTGAGGCGAGCAGGGGCCCCGGACCGCAAGGACCGCAGACCCAGACCCACGCTCTTAGAAGCTTGGAAACCCCATCGGGCCTCCAGGAGCACCCTGGTCGCCACGCCTGGATCCGCTCCAAAATTCTGGCCAGAACCCAGAGATCCGCCGACATGATGTTGTTCAATCCGCGGCTCCCGACCCCTTCCTTGGGGCCCTGTTTTCGCAGCGGATCCAGTCTTGATGGTCCCCAAACCCAGCAACTGGCCCCAGAGGCCCAAATCTAGGAAGTGCGGGGGTCGACCGCTGCGGCTCAGCCCTCCCTGGAAGGCCGCGAGGGCGATAGGGCCACGCGCACCGAAATCGACGGATCGAGTGCCGTGCCGCGCGCCTGAGGGCCGCGAGTAGCTTGAGACCTGGACCAGGGCCGCCCGCGGCGACAGCACGCGTAGGTGGCCGCCTGTCAGCCCTGCCCCGAATCCCCCACGATTTCCAGGGGGGGGGGGGGTCACTTCGTTCGGGAACTCCCGAGTGGAGTGACCACCGTTCCCCCGCCCCCCCCCCCCCCCAGAAATCGCGGGGGGCGGGGATATGGTTCACATGTGGCCACCGAACGCGAACCCACAACTCATGGAAAGCTTGTCGCGCCCATGGCGCAGAATAGCGCGTCCGATGGCGTCCAAAGGCGCACAGGGCAGGCGCAACGCACCTCCCTGGCATGGCGCTGGCGGGTGCTTGGGAGCTAATCGGTGCTATTCGTAGCGACTCGGCGCTATTGGGTGCGGTGCGCGCAATTGGGCACTCTTGGACACTACTACTCGGCGATATACACTCAATGCAAGACGAGCGGAAGCTATTGTGACGTACTACCTGACGAAGCCGACCGAAACTGGCGGGCCGCAAGCAGTCCTGAAGGGCGCACCGACGCAGCAAAGCGACACGACGACGACCGACCGAGCCGAGCCAGGCCGACCGAACCGCGGACATCCTGGTCGACACGTTTTGTGGGCAACGCTGGCGGTCCCAAACGCGTCTGCAGAGCTGGCGGGCCGCGCCGGGCACTAGACACACCAAAGCAGGCGGAAAAGACAAGGGCGGCCGCGGAGGTGGAGGGAGGAGGAGGCCCGAACCGCCGACCCTTGTCGACACAGGCTCGAGTCCGAACGCCCTGGCGCCATTCTCGGAGGCACGCGCAAGGGGGTGGCGCCGAGGGGGCGAGCCTTCTCTGAGCAGGCGGGGGGGCATCTCAGAAGGCAAGTTGGCAAGGACTTTCTAAGAAGTCAACTTGAAGCCTCTGGGCCCTTCTGAAAAGGCCCCTGCCTTCTAAGAGTTCCCCCGCCTTCTCAGAAGCCCGCCCCACTCGCGCCACCCTCCTGTGCGAACTCGAGCGTCCCAGCTTTGTTTGTTCAGCCCTCGTAGAAGCGCAGGGGGAAAGGCAGGGGCGGGCCGGCTGTGCGGGCTGACGCGCACGATGGCCCCCTGACGGCTCAGGAGCCCTCGAAGACGCCCCGAAAGGCCTCCAACAGGCCTCCCAAGAGGGCCCCAAGAGGCCAAAATCCGCCGACCTTGTCGGCGTGACAGGGGCTGTTCCGTCGCCATCGCCGTCGCTGCCGCCGTCGCGTCGCCGCCGCCAGCACGCCCCCTCCTTCCCTTGAGACCGTCGCCGCTCCCCCCCTTTCTTTGGGCCCTCGTCCGCAAGCACGCCAGCCAAAGCGAAATACACTAGCCCATCCACAGCGAAATTAAGCAACGTTGTCATTGAGTCGAAAGGAAGCCCCTTCCCTTTGATCCCTTCCCCGCAGACGGGGGGGTAGGGAAAGCAATTTGTTTCACCTGTTTATAATTATTCCGCTTCTGTTTCGTCCGCTGTTGTTTCGTCCGCTTTTGTTTCGTCCGTTTTTGTTTCGTCCGCTTTTGTTTCGTCCGCATTTGATTCGTCCACTTTTGTTTCGTCCACTTTTGTTTCGTCCGCTTTTGTTTCGTCCGCCCTTGTTTCGTCCGATTCGGTTTCGTCCGCTCTTGCGTTGCATGATTCGTATGGACATGGGGGATGAAAACCGGATGAATTTAAGCCGGGCAAAATAAAACCCGATGAATTTAAGCCGGGCGAATCAAAGCCGAATGACTCAAACCGGATGAATTAAAACCGGACGAATTAGCACGGGATGAAATTAAACAAACAAATTAAAACTGGATGCATCTAAAACCGGACAACAACAACTGAATGAACTTAAACCGTGCAACTTAAAACCGGATGACATTGAACTGGATGAATATTAACCGGGCGAATTAAAATCGGATGACTTTAAACAAATAAATCGGATCCGGATGAATTAAAATTTGGCGCGTTACAACCAAATGAATTTAACCCTGGCGAATTGTTGTGAAACCGGATGAGGATAGATGCACATTTCTTTGAACTAATAATTCGCAGGCCCAACGGGCCAGGGCGTGCTAAGATCTCCGGTACCTGGTTAACAGTATTTCTAGTTCGCGCGCGCGGGGCGCGCCCCTGGGGGTCCCCGAACGAAAAGTACCCCGGCAAGGTCCCGGCAAGGTCGGGCCAGAGATGCCGGAGCCCTGTTACAGGGCCCCAGGACGGGCCAAGAGGTCCCCAAGAAGCCTCCAAGACGGTCCAAGAGGGCCCCGAGACGGCCAAAGATCGCCCGAAGACGCCCAACAGGGCCCCAAGACAGCCCAAGAGGCCTCCAAGACGCCCCAAGGGCCTTGCGGCAGCACAGGATTGGATGAACGTTTTTGGGCTTGAGCCACAGAGGGTAACAGCACACCGAGCACACACTGCAACTCGGTAGGACTACCAAGGTAAAGATCTCAAATGCTAAACCTAATACGTAAATTCTGGAGATCAGTCACACCCGTCTGACTTCTCCTAGGTTTAGCACCCTCTTGGGCTCAACTAGAAGCAACTATCCGTTCCTGTGCTGAAGCGGCCCCCTTCTCTACTTGAGCGGAGAGGGGATAGCGAATGGCAGAAACTGCACACGAGAAAATTATCACTGAAAGAGCGGAGATGGCAAGGGCGAACTGCACATAGATGATTCAGCTGAGGAGAGAGAGGAGGGGGGAGGAGAACCGACACCACCACCACTACCACCACCAGCAGAACTTCCCGACAGGAACTGGATCCATGTGGGCTGCGACTCTCGGGCAAGTTCCTCTCTCGAAGCTGCTTGTGATCGACTCTTGAGCTGCGGCTCGGAGCGGCGTCTCGCCACCTCTGAGCTCTCGTCGACCAAAATCAGGCGACCATGGGACATTAAATCGAACAAAGCGGCATTGCACTTCGCGACGTCCTCCTTGGTGAGAGCGTCCACTGGCATCCGCCCGCGCGGGATCCAACGGACGTGGCCGCGCGCGCGCTCCAGGGACTCACAGATAATGGCGAGGTCAATGGCTGTGCGCCTGTCCCGCGCGCACGCATTGCCCTCCTTCTGCATTGTATCATAGATCGACTTGGCGTCGACCACATGCACCTGCTTCTCACGAGATCCGAGAGAGCAGTCTCGTCGCAGCACGGTTGTAAAAGGTCTGGAGGCTCGGCGACAATCGGGAGTGTCCACATCGTGGAAGACCACATCCCGATACATAATCTGTAAGAGCTCTACCTCTGCAACTGCTGCGGATAGGGCCTGCGTCCCTCCAGCCAGAGTGGATGGCACCTTTCGTCTTAGCTTGGACGACCTCCAGCCCAGAATCGAAGCCCGGACTGCCCGGTTGTCCAACACAAATCGATCGGCCGCCAGGACCATCCAGGCCCCCTGCGCGGGGTCGACCGGCAGCCCGCGCTCGTCATCCAGGCCGTCGGTGGAACCAATGCCACCGGCGCCCGAGAAAGACAAAAAGGCCATCCTGTCTGGATCGAGTCGCCACACAGTGAGTCCCCTGGAAGCCGTAGAACGTAAATGGCGAGCCAACTTGTTGGCTGTGATCACATCCCCGGTCCTGGCCTGGTTCAGCTTGCTGGCCAGGATGCTGGCTACACCTGCGGCTTCGGGTCGGACCTCACGGCCCAACCAATTGAACTTGTACACGAGCGACCGCAGTGCCTTGAACTCATGAGGCTCCAGGGGGGAATCCTTGCGAGCCAGGCGCCCCTTGGACATGGACAGAGGGCGGATCTCTTCTAAAATGTACTTCTCCATGTCGATCACTGCCTTGTCTGGAGCGACGGTGATCCTTCGGCCAGCAAAGTCCACCGCGCCTGCCTGGCAATCCCGATACTTCCCGAATTTGAACCTGGACTCCAGGACCCCCCTAAGCCAGTCCCGGGAGACCTGGTCTGAGCTTCCGATGAAGAAGTCATCTACTTCCAGCAGCATCATGTTGGCGATGCGCCCCTTGTCATCGTAGCGCATCCACCAGCAGGGCTCCAGCAGGGACCTCACAAACCCATGGGCCTCCAAATACTTGACGACAGTACGCCTCCAGGCCATAGGGGCATCGTCCAAACCGCAGACATTGACCAAAAGTCTAATCAGGGACCCGGGTTCCAGCACGATCCCCTCACAGGGCTCTACGTAGATCTCGCCCTGTGCTCGATGCATTCTGTCCGATTGACAGAAAGCATTCTTGACGTCGGCGATATCACATAGAAGACCCAGGTTCATGGCTATCTGGATAAACATCATGATAGACGATGTCTGAGGAGTGGGAGCATATACTTCGAGGGCTCCGGAGTCAGGGTCCTTATGCCCATGGACGCACCACCTCGACTTAGCGTCGGGGGCGGCGAAGGTGCCCTCTTGGGGCTTCCAGCGGCGGACCATCCGGCTCGAGATGATGCGGTCTGGCTGCTCGCGACGGATGACTCGTGCCTTGCTTGGAGCCACCACCTCTACCGCACCTGTCGCCTTCATGGCCTCCCACTCCTTAGCATCGGACGCATCGAACTTGGCCCGGTCGGCGGGGGATAGATTTCTCAGCGAGACCTCGCCGCCTCGGCTAACGGCGAAGATGCCGCCGTCTTGTGCCTCGGCTCTCGTCGGCTCCTGCTGCTCAGCCGGGACGGTGGCAACGCCGTCGGCCCCGGGAACCACCCAAATCACTCCTTCGGAAAGACTCTCATCTCTCATGGGAGAGCGTGACCGGGCACGAACCCGTCCGGCCTCGATCTCTTGGACCCTGTCAGCAACTGACACGCGCGGCTCGGAGCCGGCGGTGATCCTGGTCCCGGACCCCAGCCCTGGGGAAGGAGACGGAGCGGAGAGGCCCGGGGGAGGAGAGAGATGAGGACCACCACTACCACTGGAGACCTGAGGGGCGGACGGAGACGACGACGACGGGTCGGCTGACTCCAGCTTCGCCCGCTTGAACTCTGGCGGCGAGCTGGAGGCTCGGGCTGCCTCGGCCCGGGCGCGGATGCACGAAGGCGTGTCCTCCGGCTGAGACAGCACCCTTCGGGGCCGAGGTGCCGAGCCCGCCGTGGCCTGAGGAGGTTCAGGAGGAGGTGAAAGAGTGGAGACAGTGAGAGGAGGAGCGACAGGCGGAGGAGGGGAAGGCAAAGGAGCAGGAGCATCAGTAGAGGGACCAGGGTTCCCTTCCTCTCTCCCTGGCGTCACCTCTCTGGACAAATCTCCTGTCGATGGTTCGCTCTCGGCAATCGATGGAAGCCTGGTGCGGATGCTGCCGGCCTGTGCGACGTCAGAACCTGCTTGAGACTCCCGCCCCAACTCGGACCCGGCCCGAGAGCCCCTGGAAGCAGCCGCCCGAATCGTGCCCGACGGAGGCCCTGGGACCGAGGGACTCTCACGACGGACCGGGGCCTCTGGCCCTCCTGGCTCGGGGCCCGGAGGGCCCGCAACACGAGGGGCCGAATCCTCTTCTTGGCCCAGAGGTCGGTCCCAGGCGTCCTCTGGCGGGGCCCCCTCTCGTTGGACATCCACGGCCGAGGTTCGACGAGTCCTGGCTTGCTGCAGTAACTCCTGCCACCTGGGATCCTGGGAAAGCTGCAATCCGCACTCCTCGTCCGAACTCGCCAGGCGCATCTGCTCTGGCGAGCACTTCCAAAGGCGCGCTCGGACGGCAACCCAGACAGTCCCGGCTTCGCGGAGGACCACGACACCCGGACCAGCCCAGCCATCCCGGCGTCGCCCTAGGGAATCGGCTCGAGAGGAGGTACGAGACACGTGCCTCCACACAAACACCCACTGGCCCGGAGAGAAGGTCCTGGCCGTCGCGGTCCTGGCCCGGGAGGCTCGACTCACCTGGTCTCGAGAGGTCACCTCGATAGCAAGGCGACGTGCAGCATCTCGAATCTTCTGGGATCTAACAAACTCGGCACCAGCCTCGTCCTGCTCCATGGGTGAGCGCACCACATCTTGCCATCCTGGGAGCCCCCTACTGTCGTCGGACAGCAGGTCGTGGGGAAGCCTAGGGTTCTCTCCGAAAACCAGCTGGAGGGGCGAGAACCCTCCACGATGCCAGAATCGGTTTTTGTGGGCAACCAGTTCCGACACCAGCTCGTCGAGCTCGTCCAACGTGGCGGGGAGAGCCGAACCCGACTCGATCTCGGCCTTAAGCCGGTCCTTAACCCAACCCCCGTGACGCTCGACGCGGCCGTTTTGCCACGGTGAGTCGGCATCGCAGACGTGGTGATCGACGCCCCACTGCTCGGTTCCTCTCGCAAACCTCCCAGCAAACTCCGAGCCCCCGTCCGAGATAAGATAGTGCGGGGCCCCGAAAGGTCGAATCCAGGCCAGGACAAAGGCTCGCCACACGGTTGCCGCACGAGCGTCGGCCACCCTGGCGCAGAGGTTGGAGCCGTGATCGACCATGTTGAGAAACCCGTGAGTGCCTCCCTGGAAATCCACCCAGAAAAGATCCACTCCCACGATGTGGTTAAAACGGAACGTCCTAGGGAGAGCAACGCGGCGATGAGTGCCGCTTCTCGACCTCTCGGCACACTCTGAGCATCTGAAGAGGTCACGCACCCAAGTGAGGACGTGTCTTTTGACTCCGCCCGCTCTGAGGACTTGCAGGAACTTCCGATTCTCCGGATGTCCCATGTTCACGTGAAGCTTGAAAACCAGACGTTTCTCCTCCTCGGAGGGCTCTGGCTCTGGGACGGTCTTCCTCTCACGTGGGGCTGGTCTGGTCTCCGGCTCGTCGAGTCCCTCTTCGTCGCTTACTTCCGATCCGACCTCCGCATCACCCAGATCATCCTCTGGGAAAGCATCTTCCGCCAGCTCCGCCCAGGTGGAGGGCCCTCGGTTGCCCCCCCCACTCCACTGCTCAGACACGGCTCGGGCGACCTTCCTGACTAAAGCTGGGGGATACTTGCCGGCCTTGGTCGTGACATGGCCTCCCTCGAGCAACGCATGCTGGTGCCCCCCAGTGCACAGGTGGCCATCGAGGTCCCTAAGCACCCTGGGGTGGTTGGAGAGGAGGCCGGTTGGTTTCTTGTTGGGCCCCCTCTTATCTACTTGAAGACCGAACGCACACATGTCAATGCGCAGCCGTCTGACTCCCTCGAGCCCTTGCACGAGCTGCACCGCACGCGTGTCCCAAGAAGAGGCGTATAGAGGATGCTCGAAGATGAAGTACGAAGAGGGCTATCTCCATGCACAGGGTCAGATCGCGTAGGCCGGCTGTCACCGATCTCTGCCACGCGATCGGGTCGACCCGATGACGATTTAAACGATTGATCGCAGAGAACACTCGACATTCCGAGCACAGCCATATGGTCTCGGGTTGCTCTTCCCTGATGTGCCTCCAGAGGCGACGAACCTCTGACTTCTTGGACGCGTCCCACCCGGTCTTGAGATCCCAGCTGGGATCCGAGGCCACTGGGGCCCCACGCCTGGCCACCTCGGGGGCCATGCGGGGCGGGGAGAAAACTTCCATGAACGCCATCTTGGCCCGACGCCCTCGGTCGAAAGGCCCCTCGGTGGCAAGGGTCTCACCTAGCTGATCGCAGGCCCTACGTTCGAGAGCCTCTCGGGCCCTCTTGCTACACGCAACCTCGTGGTCGTCGTTGTGACGGTCCCCGTCGGTCCACTGGGCCCCTCGTTCCAAGGTCCCCGGTCGCCTCCGAGCCCTAGGAGCCCGAGGGGGCCTGGAGTGAGGAGGAGGAGGAGGAGCAAAACTCTGCGTCCCAGCACTGCGCTCTCGGCGCCAGAAGTCGTGCTGGCAGCCTGGGGTCTCGCGCAGCCACACTGCACAAAGCACGATGACAGCTCTAAAATGCTGGCCTGAGACAGAGTGGAAGGACTCAGTAGAGCTCCCCCTGGTTGCTGACCAGCTCCCACTCCTGCTCCTGATCGGTCGCGACCTCCGGGATCGGTGGCAGGGGCCACCAGTTGTTCGGGTCGGCCGTCGTCGAGGCGAGCGTCGCGTTGTACTCCTCGCCGTGTCCGCCGCGGTTGCTCGGCGGCGTCGTGGTAGACAGCTGTGCTCCACCATCTTGGAAATTTGAGCCCTCGTGAGGCCCGTGTCCGCCACTGCCTGACGCGTCTCCTTCTCCTCTGGGCTCGATGGGCCCTGGCGGGCCCGGCGTCCAGGGGTCGGCCGGGGCCTGACCACCATGTAGTTGCTGAGTTCCGTGTGCGTGAAGTAGTCCGGCCACGCCCTGACCTACCTGCATGATGATGTATCCCAGCTGACCCAAGCTCTGCTCGAGGTTGAGCATCCTGGACTCCATCGCGTCGAGCTTCTCGCCGAAATCCTCGAGGGACACCAAGTGGCCCTGGATTCCCATGAGGACCTGGTGAATCTGCATGAGGCCCTCCTGGACCTGAGTCGGCGCACTCTGTGAGTCGGTCGCCACCTGAATCATGCGGTCCAGTACTTCCTGAACCCGGCCGAAGGCACGGATCCCCTCTGGTATCTCCTGCAGCTGCCACTGTAGGCTCTGTAGCAGCGTGCCCAGGGAGTTCACCGTAGTTAGGGCGGCCCCGCCCTCTCGGAAACCTGGGCTCTCCTGCAGGATGTTGACAGCACGCCGGGCTGATGCCGCCGCTGACCGCGCTGCCTCGGCAGCTGACTGCGGCGGGTCTTGGCCTGCTGCCATCCCCTGGCCCCGGGGGATCCACACCAGTCGTGTCTGGCACCGGGTGCACCTCGAGCCTGACCCGTGCTGGTTCCCGTAGTATCGGATGCACGACTCTGGATGCTCGCACTCGTTGACTGGTCCGGGAGGCGGCTTCGCTGGGATCGACGGCTCGGGAGTCGATGCCAGCTGCGTAGGTGGCGGCTTGGGCGGTGGCTTGCTTGCCGCAGGCCCCGTCGGGGGAGGCGGCGCCGTAGTGCCCCGCATGTACGTCGTTCCTGGAGGAGGAGGCTTCACTGGTGGCGGGGTCGATGCCACCGGAGTGTTGATCGCTGCCTGCTGAACTGCTGGAGGCACTGCTGCTGCCGCCGCTGCCGCTGCCGCCTGGGAGTTGAACGATCGGTCGACCACCATGGGATATGGGCCAGTGTACCCCGGAGGTGGTTCTGGAGGCAAGGGCGGCTGAGGCCCTGGCTGGCCCGGCCGGGTCGGATGGCCCGCTGCCTGACCACTCCCTGAGGACGATGCGCCTCCGGTGGGTGGCCCGCGGTCGGCCTGATCCGCCTCTGCCTGGACCTGCGCCTGCCTCGCCGCCGCCTCCAGGGCGTCGCTCTCGGCCGCCGCTGCAGCCGTCTCCTCCGCCGAGGGCCCGCCCCAGACGTAGCCGTCCGAGTCGGGTTCTCCAGGAGCCCTCTCCCCGTTGAGGCGAGACTGGCGTGCTCGCAGAAACGCCTGAGTGGCGTCCCACGCTCCCTGGTTTCCCTTGCTCGACGTCCCGTACTCTCCTTTCTTCTTTCCTCCGAGCACGGGATGCACCGCCAACCACGCCAGGAGCAGCCCTCCGAGGACCATCGAGTCTGGACAGGCGCTGTTGCTGGACCGCAAGAAGTTCGTGAACTGAGGAAGCTAACACCAGCAAGGCTAGACTTGAGCCGAGGTGGACTACGGAAGAGACAACTGCCGCCACTGTTATCACGGAGACAGCCAGTTCAGTCCATCCTCTTGGGCTCTCGAGAACCCTTCCTCTCGAAGACCTCCTCGGCCTCTGCACCTTAGCTTGACTACCGGATCCTAAGGCCTGACTCGGGCCCAGCTGAGCCCATGACTGGAGGAGCTCCCTCGATTGGTCGTCCTGGTGCTCCGATTGGACGTCGACCCGATTCCTGGAGTGGACGATCGAACTGGTGCTCTGAGTCCTGGGCCTGGATGTTCTCCGAGTCCTGGTCCTGGCCCTTGAGCTTCCCCTCGTGACCCGCAGCAGCAGCATGAGCAGCAAGACGATGGTGATGAGGATAGGAGTGTAGCCGGTCACCACACCAATGTCCGGCATCTCTGGGAACTGTCCTGCAGCAGTCTGAAACGAGTCAGCACGCAAAAAGGGGTACCTCTTGATCGCAGCTGCTGGCGCCACTGCCTCTTGGTCGAGAGGCCCCGCGATCTCCACGAGGCGATGACCTGAATTGAGACGGCAAAGGGGCACCTTCTGACCTAGGCGCCCAAGTTGCATGCTGTTCCTGGGCAGATCAATGACGGCCTCGAGAAACTCCAAAAGATTCACGCTGAGAATATGCGGAACATTGTCCGCCAGCACTGTGGTCTCTATGATGCCGAAAGTCTGGCCTAAGCACAGCGGAAAGAGAATAACATTGATCACGCGCGCGGCTCCACCGACGCCGTGGGCCGCCTTGAGCGGGCGGTCGGCCTGAGGTATCTCGACGCACCTCAACCCGAGCTCCGCCAGGGCTCGAGACTCTCGGTTGAGCGCTCCGACTCCCACGAGGTCGCTGCCGGCACCTGGGTCGACGAGCCCCTGGGTGGCGGACGTGGCGAGGAGAACCGCGCTCGACTCGATCTCCAGCTGCGCCTGCTCCCAAGCTGGAAGGCTGCCCGCGCCCGTCTCCACCGTCGCCACGAACTCGGAGCCGCCGACCTCGCCGACGATGCCCGAGAACATGTACGCGGATGCCCCTCGGCCGTGATCCTTCACAGCTCGGCGATCCTTGGGTCCGTCCTTCTCTGGGCACTCCCGATGCCAGTGGCCCTTCTGCTTGCAGACGCCGCAGCGTGTCACCTTGATCAGCTGCTCCCTCGTGAGACGCCGTCGATCGAACCCGCGACCGCCACGACCGCGTCCGCCTCGACCGCCGGCGCCGCCCCCGCGGCCTCCGCCGCGCCCTGGGCGACCTGCCGGATGTGCCCGAGGAGGTCGAGGCGCCCGGGAGTCAGGCCGAAAATACTCCCTGTCCTGACGAGCAGCACGCTTCAGCTCCTTGTTCTGCTTCCATGTCCTGGTATTATTGGCCTCGAGCGTCGCCAGCACCTCGCCCACCTGATCCTCGGACACGTCGAGATCGTCGAGCTCGGCCAGCAGAGCCTCGATGTCCTCCTCGTCCGAGGCCTCCTCCTCATCGTCTTCATCGTAGAAGGTCTCCTCGTCCTCTGCCGGGAAGTCGCCAGCACCCTCTGACCGAACCTGCGACCACGGGGGAGGAGGAGAGAGGAGGGGGGACTGAAAGCCAGGCGACATCTCGCTAGCCCCTAAACCCTCGGAAGCCGTCGCGTCAGCCAGCATCGCCCCGGCGCCGCGCCCTGGGAGCAGACGCTCTGTGCCGCCGGAGCCCATCTGCTTGAGCGCCCACGAGACATTCTCGTAGCCCAGCTTCCGGAGGGTGAGCGTCCTCAAGTTCTGGGGCCCCTGGGCGGACAGGCAGGCGCCTTCCTCCAAGAGCAGGCCCTTCTGCTTGGGCGAAATCCATAGATCGTGTTCTTCCTCCTCTTGCAGTTGAGCGTCGCGGCGGATGACAAACTGGATCAGCGACTCCTTCGCCTCGCGGATGGCCTCGAAGAAGGCTCGACGACCCGCGCGGCGAAGGTCATCTCCCTCGCGCTCGCCCGCCATGGTGTCCATGCGGCCGAGCACGATGTCGATCCAGCCGTCGTCGGTCAGACGATGCTCCTGTATGTCCTCGAACTTCGCCTGGAAAGCCCAGTCGAACAGACGAAGGAACTTCTCGGAGCGACGCCAGACGGGCACGTCGGTGTTCGCATTCCAACGTCTGAGCGACTTCTTCCATGCTCTGAAGTGTGCCCATCCTGGCCATGCCGGTGGGTCTGAGTAGTCTCCCTTGGACCAGGCGCCGCCTCCTCCTGCCCAGCTGCCGGACCAGCCGGCCAGCTCGGGTCGGGACCCGGCCCCGCGGGCCCAGGCGGCGTCGTGAGACCAGCCTGAGTCCTTCTGCCAGCTGTCCTTCTGATCGGGCTGCCGATCCTCCCAGCTGGTCTTCGAGTCGGCCTGCCACCACCGACTCTGCCAACTCTCTCCGCCACTGGCTGTCCACGGATCCGAGTTCTGCCACGGATCCTCGCCCTTCTCGTCCGGCTTGCCCTTCTCGTCCGGCTTGCCAGCGGCTGCGGAGCTGGACGCTGCTGCAGCACTCGAGCTCCTGGACTGCTCCTGCATCGCCGCCCTGACGATGTCCCCGATGAGTCCTCTGAGCTCGCCCCTAGTTACTGCGTCCTCGTCCGTCCCCGCACTCACGTGTAGGTTGGCCCCCTTCTCTGCGCCTTCTTCCTCGACGCCCGTCATGGCGTCCACCGTGGATCTCCACGCGTCGCAGTCGGCCGAGCGCAGCGACCGCTCGGGAGCACGCGAACGCCCGCCGGTCACGCCTCTCGGACGTGGACCTGGCTCGCGCCCATGGCACCCCGAGCGACGCCGCGCCCCGCTACCAACTGTGGCAGCACAGGATTGGATGAACGTTTTTGGGCTTGAGCCACAGAGGGTAACAGTACACCGAGCACACACTGCAACTCGGTAGGACTACCAAGGTAAAGATCTCAAATGCTAAACCTAATACGTAAATTCTGGAGATCAGTCACAGCCTTCCAAGAGGCCTCCGAAGAGGGCCCCAAGAGGCCCAAATCGTTAAGTTTCATATTTTTTTGTGTTTTGCGTTCTGGCTTTTTCGGTTTCCGGACGCTCCAAGACGGCCCAAGAGGCCCCCAAGACCGCTCCAAGACGGCCCACGAGGCTCCCAAAACGGCCCAAGTGCCGCCCAAGACGGACCAAGAGGCCCCAAGACGGGCCCAAGAGGGGCTCAAGAGGGGAACCGAGAACTGAAAAATCTAGCCCTCCGCCCCAGAAGGCGCCCAGGAGGCCCCAAAAAGGCCCCAAGAGGCCCCAAAAAGGCCCCCAAGACGCCCCAAGAAGCGCCCAAGAGGTCCAAAAGAGGCCCCAAGAGGCCCCAAAACGGCCCCCAAGAGGCCCCAAAACTCGGCTAGCCCACAACGGTGCGACAATATGGGCCGGCGGAATGAGCGAAGCGATTAAATTATTATCGCTGTCTTTGGTCAACTGGTTGTCGCGATATACAGAACGCGGCACTTGGGCAGCACGAGGGGATCGCCCCGCCAGGGTTCACGGCCATGGGGAAAACCTGGACCCGAGGAAACGAGCTCGACCCTGGATGCAGGAGCGCGAACCCCAGAACGAAAAAGCGCGACCCACAGAAACCGAACCACGAACCCGGGAAACGAGGGACGCGCCGAACCTGGAAAATACAGATGGCGCGAGGCGTAGAAGGAGAGGGCGAAGAGGTTCACCTCAGACATCCTCGCAATTCGGGGCCCCGAACTGCTGCGCGCGAGGTGGTCCGGCCCGTTTCGCCTGAGATATCCTCGTAACTCCTGGCTCCTTGAAAATGTGCGCGAGGTGGTCCAGCTCGATTCGCCTGAAACATCCTCGCAAGTCTTGGCTCTCAGAGAATGTGCGCGAGGTGGTCGGGCGCGTATCGCTTGAGACATCCTCGCCACTCTGGATTCCGAGATGCCGCGCCAAAGGTGGTGGAGAGGGGGGAAGCGAGGAGGAGGAAGAGGAGGAGGAGCAGCAGGAGGAGGAGGAGGAGCAGGAGGAGGAGGAGGAGGAGGAGAAGGAGGAGGAGGAGTTGCACATTGCATTGCAGCGAGGAGGGGGGGGGGGGGGCGAGGGGAGGGGAGGAGGGAGGAAGGGGGAGTCAAGGGAGAGGATCGAGGGAGGAGGGAGGAGGAAGGAGGAAGTAGGACGAGGAGGACATTGCGTTTGCCATACATTGCATTGCAATAAATTGCGGGCGAAGGGGGGGACAGGAGGAAGGAAAAGGGAGGAAGGTATAGAGACGGGGAGGAAGGTCGAGACAGGAAATCAGGAGGGGGAAAGAAATATGGGAGAGGAGGGAAGAAGGGGGAGGAAGGAGAGAGGAGAAAGCATGGAGGAGGGAGAAGGGATAGGGGAGGAACAAGGACGATAATAATTGGATAGACTTGTTGTTCGCCACCCTGGCCCTGGTCATCTTCGTCGTCACTTTCGTCGTCGTCGTCGTCCGAGTCGTCGCTGTGGCACAATGGTTTTCTCGGTCCACGCGGCGTTGCCACATGAATATTCGAATTGGATATTGCTTCTTCGCGCCTCCGATCGTTGCCACGTGGCGAATGGAATTGCATCGCATTTCTTGTCGGCCCCCGCAACGCTGCCACGTGACGGACGGAGTGGAATAGTTGTTTGTTTCGACACCCGTGGCGCTGCCACGTGACGAGTAGGGGTGGATGGAATAATGTTATGCGCCCTCAACCCTCAACTCAACTCCTTTCTTTTTCCCACACCAGGGTTTTGCGAGGCGCCTAGCCAAGGCACCACCGCGGGCGGCGCCAGCACAGGGGCGGGCCCAGCGGTCGGCAACAAAAACGAGCCACGCCTCGATCTGCGATGACAGCTGACTCTTCGACGTGCCGCCGCAGCCCGCTCTTGGTGGTAGGCAAGAGGATCACCACACTCGAGCGATCTAGCGAGACCTGGATCTGCCAGCAGCACAGGGTGACCATCTCTGTGGTCCTCAAGAAGCCGCTGAACCCGAGGATCAGCAGCAAAGCAATATCGTTGCGGCACCAGTACCTCGCAACACAGGACATCGCCAGGAGAAGATTGAGCGGCAACGGCGGCACGCGATGTGGCAGCTCGATCCACCGCCAAGCCCCGAGCAAGTTCCAGGAGGCTGGCAAGATGCGACGGCGACGGAGCAGGAACTGCAGCCCTGAGAGAGCATCTGCTACTTCGTTGGCACCGTGACCATCCGACCACAAATGCTCGATCCACTCTGCGACTTGAAAGTCGAGGTAGCCGGCGGTAGTCGCTCACTCGCTCGCCTCTGAGGGCGAGCCACTGAGAAACATTGTAACTGCAATGCGGTACCTTTGAAGAGTCACTGGCTGAATCAGTGTGTGGGAAAGGAACCCGACCTGTCGTCGAGCCTCTCTGCAGTCCTGCTGGCTGGCCACAGCCACGAATCTCCGCTGGCGTCGGCTAACCATGACTCTCTTCGTCATCGGCCCTGCGCGACGGAGCGTCCGCTGGGTTGCGATCAACCTCTGAGTATCCATATATAGGCCTGCGCAGACTGGCCAGCACTGGCACGCAGATCCGCTTCACAACCACATTCAGCACATGTGAGGAGGACCTGAATTTCGCCACGACTCCGATACCGACTTGACTATCCATCAGATGCGCAAAACGAATGCGAAGGTGCTGAGCCTGTCGCAGACGCCGCTGCAGCGCTCCCAGGCAGCTCCGCACCTCCAAGTCCGTGATGTGCGAGGGGCGGGCCCAGCGCCACGATGCCACAGTCCGCCACGTCCAGCGGGCCGCCGACACTGGGCGCCTGGGCCAGGCGAGCGGCGACATGCTCTCCAGAGCGTCGAGACGCACGTCGCTCCCACGTGTCTCCGCTCTCCTCGCCAGCTCCTCGATCAGCGCCACCGACAGGTCCATTGCGGCGTCACGATTCAGCAGGTCCCGCTGTCTGACCAAAACGCCCTTGCCCTCGCTGTCGTACTGGGCCTCGTTCATGGCCGCCGCCTGCTCCTCGTCGTCGTGCCCGCTGAGGTCGCCCCCCATGACCGCGTCCCCTTCCGCGATGGCGCAGGCGCCCCCGGTGAACCTCATGGTTTCCACAGTCGGCACCTCCTGGAGGAATCCCGCGAACACGGCCCAGTGCGCTATCAGCCGCGCTATTACGCAGCACTGGAAGGAGTTGGGCCGCTGCCACGTAACGACTAGAATGGGGTACGATTTCTTCGCGCCTGCAGTCGTTGCCACGTGGCGAGTGGAGTGGCATAGTATTATTTTCCGCCCCCGCGGCGTTACCGCGCGACGAAATTATTGGAATAGCTTGTTGTGTCGGCCCCCGCGGCGCTGCCACGTGACAAGTAAAATTAATAGAATACTGTTTCTTCGCGCCTCCAGGTTGCCATGTGGCAAGTGGAGTGCGCGTGTATGTTGGTTCGGTACCAAGCGGCATTGCCACGTGACGAACGCTGTGGAACAATATTAGGACAGGAAGAATATATTGACACAACGTGCTATTGATACGTTCCGGAAATTCCGGGATTTCTAACAGCCTTCGCGCGGGGTACACCTGGCGTCGAGGTTTGTCTACTCTGGCTGGCGCCGCTGGTCAGTCAGCCATTCGCAATCGAGTGGTCGCCCGTAAAGGGCTATTTGGCAATTGCTGACCCCCCCCTCTCGTTGCCGAGCGCGGAGGGGACGGTAGCGCACCGCCCCGTCGCCCGCCGCCGCGCACCGCGCGCCTCGGCGGATTCCCAAAGACCTGGCAAGGCAAAGCATGCTCGACTCTGGAAAATTCCCCGGGGGTAAAATTGAACAAATCTGGGAACATGTTTGAACATGTCCGGCCTACTTTTTGAAATTTTCCGGAATCGTTTTTGAAAACTTCCGGGATCGGTCTTGAAAAATGCCGGAATCCATTTTGAAAATTTCCGGATTTCGGAACTCTTCAGATGTCCTGCGCGGCGGGCGCATTCCACCCCTCAAAACTGTTGTTTTGAAAATTTCTGGGCTTCTTTTTGAAAAATTCCGGAACCGCTTGCGCGGAAAAAAGCGGAAGCGTTTTCTGACACACTCTACAATCCAGAAATAATGTCCGGGCGGTCCGACGGGCGCGGCCGGCTGATTCACGCGCCGCGCCGCGCGCGATTGGGCGCAGCGCGCGCCGCTACCTCGAAAACAGCGCCACGGCAGCTGCGACTCGCGGACTCCCCAAAAGCAACACAGCATGCAGCTTGGAATCTTCGAAGGCGCTCCGGTGCGCGAAAAACGCACCGCGAACATCACGCAAAAAACCTGCGCGACGGAATGCGCTCGACCATTCGTTCCTGGAGCCCCCGCGGAAGAACAGGAAAACCTGGAAATCTGGAAAACTAACAATTTCAATACTTCATGCTCCTCTGAAATATGTTCGTTCGCCCTCCCAGGCGGTACCGCGCGGCGAATTGAGTGGAATACATTGTTCTGCCCCCGCGGCGCTGCGACGGGACGAATAGAGCGGTATAGTATTTTGTCGCCTGCCAAGGCGTTGCCACGTGGCGAGTGGAGTGGGAAGTATGTTTTTTCGGCCCCGTGGCGCTGCCACGTGACGAGGCACACATTGCGTTTCAGCGCATTGCATTGCAGTGCATTGCATTGCGTCGCGTTGTACTGTATTGCATTGCGTAGCGTTGCATTGCATTGCGTTGCGCTGCGTTGCGTTGCATTGCGCTGCGTTTCGTTACATTGCACCCTGTTGCATTGCTTTGTACTGCGTTGCATTTGCATTGCAGTTGCAATGCATTGCATTGCAGTAAATTGCGGGCGTGGGGGTGAAGGAGAAGGAAGACCAAGGATGGAGCAGAACGGAGGAAAGTTCGAGGATCTTCTGACCCGGGTCAATCCAGACCTGGGTCAGCAGGAAATCAAAAAACTGCAATGCAGGAAACAAAAACTGCAACGCAGGTCTGTAGGATCAAGAATTCAAAAACCTCCTTCGGGCGAAGAATAATAAATTTTTCGGCGCCCCGAGATCGCCAGCGACCCTCGCGACCCTGGGGCGAAGAACAACGGCAAAAGTCAACGAATCGGCAAAAGTCAAGGTCATCGGCACAGATGGTCATGTATACATGCGCAAAAAATTAAAGAACCGGCACCGGATACAAACTAAATTCCGACGTTCCGTCCTGGGGCCCGGGGGGAGCTCCGCTTGGAGGCCAAAATGTCAACGAACCGATACCGGATACAAATCAACTTCCGACGTTCCGCCCCGGGGCCTGGGGAGGCCTCGGGAGGCCAAGGGGGGCCCGGAGGCCAAAAATTCAACGAATCGATACCGTATACAAATAAACTTCCAACGTTCCTTCCAGGGCCCGGGGAGGCCTCTCGGACGGTCGACTACCGACGGCAGACGACGACGACGACGACGACAGCGACGGCCGATGGCCAACGACGACGACCGACGACCGACGAACGACTACGACGACGACCGACGACGGCGACGAAACCCTTGGGGCGAAGAATAATAAATGTTTCCCGCTGGGGGCGCTATTCCCCCCCCCGGGAGAGGTCAGGGGGGGGGGGGGGGAGTCCCCGTTTTTTAATTCCGGACCCTTACGCGCGGCCGCCTCGCGGCCACGAGCGGCTCGCTAACCCGGGCCAGCCAGAGGGGGTCATCGCAGGATCCTGCAGGATCTGGTGCCCTGGCTGACCCCCGTTTGCATCGACCCCCATCTCAAGGCTCCCGAGAAGTACAAAATGAAATTAAACCGGGCGAATCAAACCGGATGAATTCAAACCGGACGAATTTAAGCCGCATGAATTTGCACTGGACGAATTAAAACCACATGAAATTTAACGGACGACTTGAACCGGATGAATTTAAACCGGACAAATTGAAACCGGATGAATTTAAACCAAACGAACTTAAACCGGATGAATTGAAACCGGACGAATAAAAACCGGACGAATCTAAACCGGATGAATTTAAACCGGACAAATTCCAACTCGGCGAGTTTTATGTTGATCAAATAGACAGGGCGAGCGAAACAAAGCCACATCCCAACTGGATGAATTTAAACCGGACGAATTAAAACCGGATGAAGAAAAACCAAGGAAAATAAAACATGATGAATTAAAACCCGGGCGAATTTAAACAGGATGAAATTAAACCGGATGAAATAAAACGGGTGGAATTAAACGGATGGCATTACATTCGGATGAAACAGGAGTGAATCGGGGGAGCAGGGGGGTCCCAAGAGGTGATCCTGAGGAATGATCCTGGGTCAGAATACCACCCTCCCGGGGCCCTTGGCCCGCCCTCTCCCTCCCATTTCCGTCGAGGGCCGAGGCCTCCAGGGTTGGCGGCACCGGCCGTAAGGCCTTAGCAATCACCTACTATACTTGGGTTTTTGAAGGTGTTTGGCTTTCTCGCCTTTTCGGATTCCCGACGCTCCCAAACGGCCCTAAAGGCCCCCAAGATCGCCGCAAGACGGCCCAAGAGGCCCCGAAGACTGCTCTAAGAGGGCGCCAAGATTGGGGACCCGAACGAACATTTCGAGCCCTCGGTCCCGAGGGGCCCCCAGGAAGCCCAAAGAAGCCCCCACGAGGCCCCCAAGAGACCCGCAGAGGCCCGCAAGAGGCCCCAAGAGGCCCCAAAGAAGCCCGCAAGAGGCTCCTAAGAGACCCTAAAAATGCCCCCCAAAGGCCTTCGAGAGCGCTCCGAAGAGACCCCAAGAAGCATCCCTGAGAACTCTGACCCACAAATGTATACGCACAAACATACATACATGTATAGATGTACGTTTCCATCATACATGCATGCATGCATACATGCATGCATGCATACATACACACATTACATACATGCATGCATGCATGCATACATTCATACATGTATACATGCATACATACATGCATACTGATGTGCGTACATGCATACATGCATACATGCATAAATACATGTATACATGCATACATGCATGCATGCATAGATACAGACATTCAGACATACAGACATACATGCATACATGTATACATGCATACATGCATGCATGCACACGTACCTGTAGACCTAGAGACATACAGACAGACAGGCAAACATACAGACATACGGGCATACCGGCATGCAGACGTTCACTCATACGTACATGCATGCATACGTACATGCATGCATACAAGCATGCAAAAGTACATCCATACATACATTCCAGTACATTACATCACAGTCTATTACAGTACAGTACATTACATTACAGTACATTGCATTACATGCCATTGCATGATATTACAACACATTACACTCAAACTTACACGTACACATACAGTACATTTACAGTTACATGTACCTGTTACGTTACATTACATTACATTCATATTCCACTACACTACATTACATTACGCTGTGTCACATTGCATTGCATACAAATATACATGCATGCATACATACATACAGCGTACATACATGCATGCATGAGTGTCTGCATACTTGAGCACATGCAGACAGACAAGCAGACAGGCAGGCTGAGAGACAGACAGACAGACAGATATGTGTGTGCGCATCGAGGAATGGAGAGCAGAGCAAGTTCAAAGAGGAAGTACATGGTGGAAAGAGAGAGAGAGAGAAGGGGAGAGAGAAAGAGAGAGAGGAAAAACAAAAAAAAAGATAACTAGAGAGAGAAAAAAACAGATATAGAAACAGAGAGGGAGACAAGGAGGGGAGGGAGGGAGGAGGCCGACGCCGACGCCGACGCCACCGACGCCGCCGCCGCCGCTGCCGCCGCCGGGTGCCGCCAAGAAGTCCGGCCGAAGGCCGCCGCTATGATTTTGTCAACCAGCGACCCCAGAGGTCCTGACGATCTCCCCGACGCCAGCTTTTCGCCCTGGGTCCATACTTGACGGCTCTGGAGCTCGGCGACGGGCCCCCGAGACCCAAATCCACGGAAAAACGCCGGGATGCCGAGTAGGGGATCGGCTACAGAATTGGTTCACCCCAGAAATGATGTTCTCGTCTTTTCTCGTCGAATGTATGAAAAGTGCGTAGAATGTTCGTAGACAAATCCACATATTTTGTAGATTCGGCAAGGACATAAATTCAGGGGTAAATCATTCAATTGTAATCGATCCCCTACTCGGATTGAATCATCAGACCGCCACGGCCGAGGGCCGCCGAGGGCCACAGGGGGCCGCCGATCGCCGCGGCGGTGGCGGGCGGCCAGCGGCGCTCGGAGGAGCGGGGGCGCCCCTGCTGCGAGTGCTGCTGCTGGCGCGGCTGCGGCCGGAAGGCGAAGCGCTCGGCAACCGGGCGGTGGACGCGCTCCTCCGCGCCGACGTCGTCGTCGTCGTCGGCGGCGACGGCGGCGGCAGCGGCAGCGTCGTCGTCATCGTCGGCGTCGTCGTCGTCTGCGGCGTCGTCGGCGTCGTTTTCGGCTCTGGCGTCGCGGCGAGAATCCATGTCCTCGCCGTCGTCGGGGTCGACGTCGAAAATCGAGGTCGTCGCCAGGAGAGGGTGCCAAGAGGCCCCCAGGATGCCCCCAAGAGGACAAAATGATTGTTGAATTCAAGTGGTTGTGGCAAAAACTTTGTTTCGTTCTTCAAAGCGTTCCAGAAAAGCCACGAGGCCCCCCAAATCGCCCCAAACATCCAAAACAGTGTCCCGAGAAAGCCTCAAGAGGGACCTAAGACGTCCCAGAGGGGACCAACACAACCAAAAAGGCCCCGATATGGCCCAACACGGCCCCAATAAGAATCTCAACATGGGCGCCGCTGAAGAAAATTACCAAAGTACGTAAACTCATGATGCCACCAGTCGCCACGCCTTGCGGCCCCATTGAATAGAAGAGACGTAGATGAATGAAGGGGAGGATAAGGACGAGGGCACCAAGAGCAGCACTCGGATGGGGGCGCCGGATCAGGTCACGACGGAGCGCAGCCCGTGCCGTGGCGCGGAGCCCTGCCAGCTGCCTCTGTCGCGTAGCTACCTGCGCGGTCACAGCGGGAACCCTTTCTTTCCCGCTGACGCGCAGCTCGTTAAAACATGAAAGCATTAAATCACAGGCAGAGGGGACGCTAAAAAGTTGCTTCGGGCGGGAAATGAAGCACCGAGACAGCACGGCACGAGGCGGAGACAGAGGAGGCACTGGCGGGACCTGAGAAGAAGGGCTGACAGAAGAGGGCAGGGAAGATTGGTATCTGGAAGGCACAACTGAACTACAAAAGCAAAGCGGCAGACTGCAGGTGAGGGAGGGGGGAGGGGGAGAAGGGAGAGGAGGAAAGGGGAAACGTGGTAGCAACAAGATGCGAAGTCATGTGCACGCACATACGTTTCTGGGCTCGCAAGCTACTCTCTGTAGTCGTTCTCGCCGTTTTGATACGCGGCGGAACTCGCGCCACGACGTCGCGCCCCAGTCGTTGTTTGGCCGAACCTTCTCCTTGGGATATGTAGCACCGCGAGCAGCCAATGCGCAGAAGCTGGTGTTTGAGTAGCTGGACGCTGTTCTGGGAATGGCCACTGACCTCAAGAACACACAGATTCGAAACACGCGACAAGTAAACTGGAGTAGTGTTAGCGATCAGTCCCTGGTACATTGCTCGAAGGTCATCGAAACGCCATTGCTCCGACTCACTGGGCCGCGCAGAGCCAAAATATCACAACCTGTTGTTTGCCATCGTGGCTGGAAATCTTTCGAGTTTCCTGCGTCTGTTGATACACGTGAGCTCCCATGCCCGTTCAAAGTTTGGCAACTCCCCCCAAGCGGCCCCGATGCGACGGTGGACTTCGCCTCGCTCCTGCAGCAACACAAAGAATCGAAAGCGTGTGGATCTACATCTGCGGTCTTCGAGTCAACCGTGCGCACAGCCATGTGGTAAAGTCGCCTGGATTGCACTTCTCTCTTGTCGCTCACCACCAGCAAGTACATAGCTTAGCCATAACGACAAATAGGGCAGCAAGGGGTACCCCTGCGAAATGACGGACAAATGTCGCTTCTCCTGAAACTGGTGCAGCATGTTCGTAGAGCTTCGCCCAGCGCATCAACGTTGCTAGAGCCGAATGCCATTTTGTTCGAATCGAGGGAGGCCATAACGATGGGCCAATACTTCTCTGCGCTCGCACGAAATATGAATCTCCTGAATCTCCTGACGGCGTGACTGGCATACTTTGGTTTCGCTGGAAACCGACTGGCGTGCGCGGGGGGCGGTCGCCAACGCCGGCAGCCCACAGCCTTCAGAATCCCTTGCAAAAAATACGACGAAGTGCACACGCGCGCGTCCTAGCGCGCATACCGGAATCCTTCAAATCATTTGGTTTCGTCAGGATTTCAAAATCGAATGTCCCAAAGAACATATAATAACACAGGGTTTCGCGACACGGGTTTTCAACAAGAGACCCCCAATTAGCCTGCGACCGCTCAGGACCACAAAGCCGAAGCATGGCCACAGAAACGTGGACCAAGCAGAGGAGGAGGAGGAGGAGGAGGAGGACAAGGAGGAGGAGGACAAGGAGGAGGAGGACAAGGAGGAGCAGGAGGAGGAGGAGGAGGAGGAGGAGCCCCTCCGCCGAGGACCCGAGACCCGAGGCCACATGGAGACACGCACCACAAGTAGCATTCCAGACTGGAGAGCCCCAGACATGAAGAGATCAAATGGGTGCCCCTGCTGGGCGGCCGCGTGTGAACCCCCCCACCCCCCACGAGTTCTAAGGGGAGGTGGGGGCTCACTCAGCTCGGGACCTCCCGAACGAAAGGAACCCCCACCCCCTTAGAAATCCTGGGGCGTGGGGGTAGGGTTCACATGTGGACACCGACCTACAGCCTCGGGCAGGCGGCGGGTGACGAGGAGGCCGCACGCAAGACTCCCGGACCACCCCGCTGGTACGTCCCGGCGGCGCGACAAGAGGGGCGGAGCAGCGGGGGAAGGCGCCTCTCGGGCGGGGCCTCTGGCGCCTGTCCCTCTCCGGGGGGGGGGGGGGGCAGAGACTCGAGCGAGACAGGAGCAGCGGCGTGCTTCGCGCCCGCTGGGGGCGCTTCGGGCCGAGATGCCCACGGCCCGGCCCCAGACCTCCAGCGGACTGATTCGCTCGATCCCAGGTTCGGCCTCTACGGCCCTCGTGCCACCACAGTTTTCGGTCGCAGCGCGGCCGAGGCAGTCCACACGCGCGCTCAGCAAGCCACGAAAATCGGCATTGCGAATTGCCCGGATGCACGAGGGAGGCAAGAGGAGAAAGAGGAGCGGCCACGAGAGGGGGGAGAGGGAGCGGCCCGAACGGGATGCCCCCAGGGGAAGGGGTCAGGACCTCAGTGGGGCCCGCGGATTGGCAAGGTCACGACGTCGGATGCCCAGGACATCGAACTTCGGACGAACATCGAGAGACCAGAGGCGGAACGGAGAGATGCAGTATACAATGGGGGGGGCAACAAAAACAACCCAACCACCTTGCAGGCCTGATGTGGCCGAACCAACGTGGCGGCGCGCAGAATGGGGTGCCGCGAAGGGGACGCCTTCTAAGACGGCGGGGTGCCTCTTCGAAAGACTCGGAGGCCTCTGAGAAGGCATCTCGGAAGGCGGGAGGCCTTCCAAAAGGCCACCTGCCTTCTCAGATGGCCGCCCCCCCTCGCCCCCTTTGCGCAGCCCCCGACCACACTCCTCTCGCAGCGTGGGTCGCCAAACACTTCTAGGGGTCCACCCCGGCAAGCTTCTCAGGCCGCGTCCGGACGTGGTCACGAGGACGTTGCAGAAGGCCCAAAAGGGCGAAGCGAAACAAAATCCCAGCGGACGAACCTCAGTGAAGGTCGCCCCCATCCCCCCTGAGGCCTCCAGAGGTGTATCTGGAGGCCGCCGAGGCTGCCCAGAGGCGCCCAGCGGCGGCCCCACGGAAGCTCCTGGACGCCCTCCTGAGACCACCAGACGGCCCGAGAAGGACCAGCGGCATCCTCCAAAACCTCGATCCTCACGAGGCCGAGCCGACGCCTGCTTGATTCCAACCTGCCCGAGCCGGCGCCACCTGGCCTAGCCCAACCGATCCTGACGTGCCTGGCCGATCCTGGCGGGGCCGAGACGATCCCAGCCACCCTCGAGCGTGCCCGACCCCAACGCGTCCAGGGGCGCGACCCTCGACCCTCGGACCTCGGACCTCGCACCTCCGAGCCCGCATCCTCGGACCTCGGCCCTGGCCGGCTCCGACCTCGGACCCCGATCCTGGCGGACCCTGAGCCTGGCTGCTCCCGGCGCGGCCGAACCGACGCCGCGCCTGCCCGGGTCCAGGGACTGCATGGAGCCCGCGGGCGGCTTCATCCTCCGGAGGTGGCCTGGCCGCCGGCGGGCCGAGGGCGAGCGGAGGGCAGGAGCCCAGGCAGCCGACACCTCGAGCAGAACCGGGGCGGTCGGTCTGTCGCCACACTCGGCCTCTGGAGGCCAGCTTCGGGCCTCGGGGCCGCCCACCACGGACCCCGGGCGGAGAAGAGGTCCCCGGGAGGCGGTCGAGGAGCGACCCGCCCGCGGTATCAGAGGGAGCCTCCACCTTCTCTCTCGTCCCTCCTCTTCAGACGAAGCCAGGACGAGGAAAGTATCAGGTGAGGTTAAATCGGGAGCCTCCCAGATCCGGCGGCTCTGGGGGACGTCTCGAGCGCCGCGGCCATCTCAGAACGTGAGAGCGTTCTGGTAGCTCTGTAACGAATTTCGTCCTAGCCCCACCCGACCTAGTCCTCCACACCGTCTCCCCTGCATTTCTCTTCCTCCTCCTGCTCCTACTCCCACTCCTCCTCCTCCTCCTGCTCCTCCTCCTCCTCCTCAAGCAGATCGACGAGATCAGCGGAGCGTACACCAAGTAGTCAAAAAACTTCAAGGCGTTCGGCTACGACACGGTCGACTGCCTCCAGACCAGCCAAGAGTCGGGACAGACCACAGGCTTCAAGCAGAGGGCTCGGTGTACAAGGGTGGGACAACAAGCACCACACGATCCAGGAGGCCACTACTCCAGCCCCGACGCCAGCGGTATCGGGGGACATCAGGACCTACGATTGTGCAGCTGCGGCGGCGGCAGGCTGGGGGCTCGGTCTGGACCTAGACTGATAGGAGGCAGCCTAGAGGAGCGACAATGATGAGCACAGCAGTGAGTCAGAGCGAGACATAGTGAGAAGCCCAGCCGTTCGTGCGCATCGGTCAGTGCGACGTTGCAGTCCATATTTCTCACGTTGCGCGCTGCTTGCGGCTGGGCGATGAGCAAGTGCAAGGCCGCCCCTTCTTTCTTTTTCTGTGTCTCCCATGCCTACAGCTCTCTCTGAGGGAGGAGGGGGAGGAGGGTGGATGAGGACCTCAGCGCCAGCCGCCCGCCTTGGAGTTGCCAGGGCAGCGGCGGATGCCTGTCAAGCCAGACCAGTGGTACGAACGGGCAGGGTTCCCTGCATCGGGGCACCTGCGCCCCGCCACCGAGGCGGGCGCAAGCCCGCCCTAGCCGGCCTCTCGGGTCAACCGACCTCGCAGTTGGGCATTGCCTCCATTTATATCCCAGGGACCCTCCCGAGTCTCACAAGAGGCTGGAGACCATGGACCACCAACGGCCTTATCCTCCTCCTTAGCCCCTCCTCCTCCTCCTCTTCCTTTCCTGTTCCTTATCGAATAACTCCTCCATGTCGCATCCCAAGGTCGGTCGAAAGGGCGGGCCGGGAGTGACGCCTGAGACTTCCTCACCGTGTATGATCCTGAAGATTGAAAATTATAATACTTTCACGGGTCGAGGGCGGGTCGTTCTCAACATGTAGCTGCCGCCCTAACGCCGCGCACATTCGTCTCAAACATTTGCAACCGTTTCACGGGATGGAAGGCGGGTTCTTCTCAACATGTGGCTCTCGCCCTAGTGCCGAACACGTTCGTTGTAAGAATATACAACACTCTCACGGATGGAGGGCGATTCCTTTTGAAAATGTGGCTCTCGCGTTAGCTCCGCGCACACTCGGTTGAAGAGTTCCCACTAGGTTCTAGGGCTCTCATACTCCACATGCCAAAATCGGTGTTTTGGCACGATGTCGGACTGTCAAGAGCACTTGTCGAATACAAGTCCTCGCTAGTAACGCATCGTCAGAGGATAACGCGAAAGGCTCTGGCCTCATCTTTGACTCGAAGTCGATCGACGAGAGCAGACATGCGTCGATCGCGAGAGGGGGCCGCCCCAGAGGCTTCAAAAGCAGCATCACTGGAGGCCCTCGGAGTCGCGAGGCCTCACCCTGGACGTCGGAACCGCCTGATCCAGCAGGGCCTGCACACGACGACAACCGCCCCACCGACACCAACGCCCGCAGCCCTGGGCATGGAGCCGGTATGCATACAAGCCTGGCCCGCAGGACCAAGAGCGACTGTGCTGCAACCCCTGCCTGGGCCCACGCGGCCCGTCAGACATCCTACAACCCACCAACTCATCATGCGCCGAGCGGCTGACGACCCAGCGCCACCAGCACCAGTGCTGGCCCCACCAACTCATCATGCGCCGAGCGGCTGACGACCCAGCGCCACCAGCACCAGTGCTGGCCCAACAAGATGGCCTGGTAGCAGCTGGGCTGCTGCTGGGCAGCTTTAGGGCCGTGCTGCCCCTCCATAGGCAGCACGACCTAGTTCAGCGGACTGAGGCTAGGATAACAGTGGAGATGAATCGTGAACACCAAGGACTTCCTCTGGCGAGGTATGCGTGGCCGATGGCCTTGTTCTGCTGGATCGTTCAACACATCCAGCCACTAAACCTGGACCGGGACCATTTACGACCAGGTCATGCGAGAAGTCGGGATTTGGGAGGCCGCACAGGAGGCTGAAACCGTTTGCTCAATGGTTACGCCCTTCCCCTGATCCAGCGCACACGGCCCACAACCCTTCCCTGCACGTACCTGGGGCGCGTGGCTTGGACGACGAGGCGCGCAACTCACACAGAGGGACTTGATTTTGCTAAGGACGTGGTCGTTGCACGTACCAGAATCTTGCGTGACCAGGCACGGACTCAGGCCCAGCCACCGAGAGCCACGCGAGGACCCAGAATGCGGCGCAGAAGACTGGATCCTACCGACACCGCTCATGTGCCAGCCATGCCAGCGCTGGGGACGCCCAGTTCACACACCAGCAGCACACCTGCTGCAGCTAGCCCAGAGGAGCGCGCAGCAGTGCGATGGCACGGGCACCGCGAAGACAAGGTCCAACGACGCATGCCCAATGGACGTGGACCGCGTGCAGGACCGCACAGAGACGCACGCTGGCGCCCAGGACCGCACGAACCGCACGACCCCAGAGCCCGACGCCGCCCAGGCACCGAACAGCAAACGAGCAGAACCTGGCAGGGGCAAGAATGCGGACGCCCCAAGGGTGCAATATGGCCAGCACGGGACCGGCCTACCAAGAACCACGCATACCCGCCCGGGGGTCGGAGGGAGCAACGGCAGCACCGCCGCGCATGCACCCCTGGCATCGAACCAAGACGCCGACCGCTCCGGCCCATGCGCCGAGGAACGCATAGGCAGTCTGGGCGCAGACATACAAACCCTGCACCTACACGGACGACGCCGCCACCCAGATCGCCATAGCACGCGCCCGCAGCCTGGGCCACGACCAGGGGCGAGAACCCATCTGCCGCACGCTACAAGACACGATTCGGGGCATGCGTAAACAAGCGGCGCTGCTAATCAACGCAAGACCGCGGGGCGTAAACGAGCCCCTAGTCCGTGGCCTGATCCCACGTGGCGCTGGAGGGGGAGATGCTGGATGCGTCGGGAACGAATTGGATCGACGCGACCCGTGTCACAGGCGCCCTCGCATGCGGTCCTGGTGAGGGCGCCCCCGCTGGCCCTGGAAGTGGCTGCATGCGGCTGGACGCTCAAGGGAGACAAATTCTGCCCCCGCCATGGTCGGTCAGCAGGATGCCAGAAGGAGCTGACCCAGACGACCCACTTCTACGCCGTGTGCGCATCATACCTGCATCAAAATAACGGCGCAGCACGAGGCCACTGCCGCACGGCACGTCTCCTGGAGAGAGCTACAGACACGTTGGAGGGTCTCACCCAGATGGTCAGGCAACAAGGGCCAGGAGTGCTGGACGATGCACTCTGGGCAACGCAATGCGCGCTGGAAGTGAGCGGGCACTCTCGGACTGAGCTTCCTGGAATCGGCGCTGGCAGCGTGATGGCCAAAGCGTGCGAGCGGGCGGGCACGGAATTAATTTCGCGGAAAAAGTGGTGGCCATGCGATGTGCACTATAACGAGCAGACACGTTCGGAAATAGTTTCCTTCCCAAGGCGCTGGCAATGCGATGCGCGGTGCCCGCGAGCCGGCACGTTTGCAGTGCACTTCCTGGCCTCAGCGCTGACAGCGCGATGACCATCGGATGCGAGCGAGCACGCCTGGCGTGACCGAGCCCGCAACATCCTCAGCGGAAAGGCCGGCACCATAAGCAGCGCAGGCTCGGGAAGGCTTCCTGACGACCATGCTGGCGGTGCCGACGAAAAGGACGACAGCGGGGACGACGGCCACGCACCGCGCCCGCCCCGGCGGCGGGCTCGGCCCGCACCTGGTTTTCCAGGACGAACTGGGGGGAACGAGGAGAAGCGGGAGGAGGAAGAGGAGGAGGAGGAGGAAGAGAAACGAAAGCGGGAAGAGCGGCCTACAGCCACAGCCGCGCCTGCGGCCCAAGATGGAGCGCAGGGCCGAAGGCGCCGTCGGCTCTGGCGTCGCGGATAAGCACAGAATCCCGGAGCCCATTGTTCCGAGGATGTCTCACGCGGAGCCTCCTCCTCCTCCTCCCCCACCTCCTCCTCCTCCTCCTCCTCCTCCTCCTCCTCCTCCTCCTCCTCCTGCTCCTCCTCCTCCTCCTCCTCCTCCTCCTCCTCCTCCTCCTCCTCCTCCTCCTCCTCCTCCTCCTCCCCCTCCTTCCCCCTCTCCTTCCCCCCCATTGAATTGGCTCAATCCTACCGTGGGCAGGTGGCGCCTGCTCCCATCTTTTAGCCTACCGTAGGCAGGTGGCGCCTGCACTCTCTTTCTCACCATTCCGCCCTCCCGCAGGCGCCAGGCGCCTGCTGCTCGCCTTCTGCGGCTGGGTTTGCTCGTGCTGGGCAGCGCCGTCGTCGCGGAACCATGGCGAAGAGGGGCGCAAAAGGACGTCCACAGGTCAGGCAGCAGCGCGAGTACTTCGTCTGCGCCAACCCGAAGTGCGGTGGCTGGGGCTACTGCGACATTTCTCAGTTATGTGGACAGTGCGGGAAGAAGTTTCAAGGTCATGGCAAGGGACGTGGAGATGACAGGGGGATCTTCGCAGACAGTGCCAGCAGGTGCCAATCGTTGGAAAGGTGGAAAGCATGCTGCCAGGGGCATTAAAGATAATGAAAGGCAGGGATCGCATGCTAACTCACCTGACGACATCGCAGCTGCAACGACATCAACCAGTGAACATGACCAAGTTGCTCACTACCAAGACTTGGTCCAATTTTGGAAAGAATGGGAAGG
This sequence comes from Prorocentrum cordatum, assembly GCA_963575745.1. NCBI lineage: Eukaryota > Dinophyceae > Prorocentrales > Prorocentraceae > Prorocentrum > Prorocentrum cordatum. The sequence continues at coordinate 203,120 of CAUYUJ010018148.1, forward strand.
CTCTAGCGGAGCCAACTACATCAAGGCTGTCGAACAACTCAAGACGGCCAAGCAGACGGTGCTCAAGGCCAAACCGCTCGACCAGCAGGCGCAGTCGCTGCGGGGCCAGATCGAGAGGACCAAGGAGCGCATCATCAAGGCCGAGCAGCAGTCCGAGGAGAAGCTCGAGGAGATCACCAAGCTCGCCGACGAATTCTCGGAGCTGCAGGTCATCATCAACACGGCGCGCGAGGAGGTGGCGCAGTTGGAGGCGCAGCACGCGATCACGGCGCATTCAGTGGCAGCCAACACGCCGAAGCCTCGCGCCAACAACCCCTTCCCGTCACTCAGTCAGCTGTGTGACCAACTCCAGCAAGGACCTGTACACAGTGTGCCGCCGCACATTCAGCAGCAGGTGTTCGCGCTGGAGGAGAGCCTCAAGCAGGCGGTGCAGCAGCTGCCAGCGCGGCCACACCAGGCCCCCGAGGCGCCCCCCCAACAGGTGGAGGGCGCGACAGGCGGCGCCGCCTCCGCAGGCGCCGCCCCAGGCGGCCTCAGCCAGCAGCAGCCTGAGGGGGCCATTGTGGCCGCGGCTGTGGCAGTTGAGCCAGCCGCAGCAGCGACAGCTGAGGCGCCAGAGGCTCGGCCAGCGCCGGGTACACCTGACGACTTCGGCTTCCCGAAGGTTGGCGACACGGAGGAGAGCGCTGCCGCCATGGACCGATTCCAAGGCAGCACCCAGAAGAGGCTCCTCAGCGAACGGAACGGGATCCAGCAAGCTCTCGGCACCATCGCCAAGGAGGACAACTCCAGCCAGGAGGCCAAGAAGGCCAGGCAGCTGGCCCAGAAGGCCCTCGAGAGGGCGGCGGCGGCCAAGGCTGCTGGCAAAGGCGCGGCTGACGCGCCATATGGGTAACAACAAGCAGCTCAGCATCATCACCATCAACGGGAGTTGTTGGCCTGCAGTACAGAAGCTAGTTCAATCTGATGAAGTTCAAGACACCGCTGCCTCTGCGCCCAGGAGGTCAAGCTCCGAGGCGACAAGCTTTCCCAAGCTATTCAGCGGTGTGAAGTTCGAGGCTGGCATGCAGTCATCTCTGAATGCGACGTCGGCGAGAACAACTACAACAGCAGCGGCACGTGCATACTCATCCGTACTGGACTCAACATAGGAGTTCAACCTGCGCCTCTTCCGCCTTATATTCCTCAGAGTCGTGCTGCTGCTGCCATTCTAGAACTACCAGGGCACAAGCCCATCGTTTTCCTCTCCATGTACTTCGAGGCCTCTGAGGGCCTCAACAACACAAATTTGCACCTGCTGGCGACAGCAGGTTGGTGCCAGCAAAGATATCGCATGCCTGTCTTCGTGGGGGCTGACTTCAACATGGCCCCGTCCATGGTTTCAGGCTCAGGAGTGCTAGAGCGTGCAGGACTGGCCACGGTGCACCCTTCTGGCTACACCCTTTTCACCAGCAAGACGCGCAGCAAGATAGACTATTTCATGATGAGCTCGTGCCTCAAAAGTTCGGCGCAGGCGATCACAGTGCTCAAGCAGTACCCCTTGTCGCCCCACCGCCCCGTCAAGCTCAGTCTGGCGGTCGGGTCCAGCCTCATGATCCCTGTGCTCAGCAAGCCCCAGAAGCTCCCCACCAAGCGCCCCGCAGGCCCCGCTTTGGAGAACAAAGACTGGGGATCAAAACGGCTGCCGCCCTGGATACCGTGGAGCAGTTCTTGGTTTCGGAGGCCCCTGAGACCAAACAAGCAGCTCTGGATAAAGCGTATGAGATTCTGGTTTCGGAGATGGAGGTCACAATAAGTAAGGCCACGGATGCCCCCCTCCGTCAAGCAGGTCTCCGTTGTGGGCCCCCAAAGATTATCCGGCTGTCTGCGAAAGCTGTGGAAAGCCAACACCGAGCTGAATGGAAAAGTTTTTTTGGCGGCCGACGCGTTGGCTTCTCAACCAGATTTTAGAGGTGCAGCGCGTTCTTGTGCAGTGTGATGTTGGCGCGCTCTCAGATCTGTTGCAGGTGCTATCGGAGCCGCCGCAAGTGTTTTTTGCTTCTGACGAGTTGAGCGCCATGCTCAGCAAAGTGCGCAGCCTCGTGGAAGCGCTGCAGCAGGACGTGCAGGGCAGGGGCAAGGATGGAATTTCTCCAGAAGCCAAAGCTATATTTCGTGAACAGCACGAATTAGTTCTTAAGTTTCTTGATAAAGAAAAGCATTCAGAAGGCCAAAACGCAAGTTCTACGTGGAAGCAGCGGGTCAAAGATCGAATGGCATCGGGGGTTGGATGGGCCCATCGATGGACCAAGAAAAATCAACCTTGGAAGCCAACTCAGGTAAAAACCCATGCTGGAGACCTTTCGGGATGCCCGACGGAACTTTTGAATGCTGAAGTTCGCCGCCCCACGGGCAATTTTTGAAGCTAGAGCCCCAGCAGATCCTCCAGCAGCAGAAGCCCTTCCTCGTATCACCCCAAGGGAGCTCAAGCAGGCCTTGGAGAAGTTTAGTCACGCCACGGCAGAGACTTGGGACGGGATCCACCCCAAGCACTTCGCCCTCCTCTCTTTCCAGCAGCAGGAGCAGTTTTGCAGGCTCCTCAACATCGCGGAGCGCGTCGGGAGTATGCCGTCCCAGCTTCCCTTATACCCACACACAAACCCTCTGGTGATGGCCCCTCCTACCGTGGGATAGGTCTTATGCCAAGTACGCATGGAGTGTGGGGGAGAATGCGGCAAAATGAAGCTAGAAGATGGGAACAACGGCATCGTAGAAGTTTTCTTGCGCATCAGGCGGGGAGGTCTATCCTCGAGCTAGTGTACCAGCAGTCGCTCCAGGCAGAGAGCGGCGCCACCCATGACCCCTCCCTCCACGCTGCCTCTATCATGCGGGGTCTAACCAACTATTACGAACATGTTAATCGTGCTAAGCTTCATCGTCGAGCCCTGGAATCGGGCTTCAATGGTGCCATCATGTCCGTCATCATGAATCAATATCAGAGTCAACGAATGATTGCACTCAATAATCAAACATCATATGCAGGTTATACGTCGAAAGGTATACCCACAGGTTGCAGCTTCGCTACGTTCTTGGTTCAGATGTATTGTTTGGAACCTCTAGATATATGGACATCGAATGTGCCAGTCTCCCTCCATATGTGTATTGACGATATGCTGCTCCTTTTCTCGCACAAGTGCAAGGCCACCCTCATCGCGGAATTGAGGAGAACGGCTGCCAGCATGTTGTGGGCGATCCAGTATGAGCTGGAGTGCTCAGTTGCAGTGGCCAAGGCAGCAGTCTTAGCCACGTCTGTCGACATTCAGAAGAAGCTAGCTAAGCAGGTGGGTAAGTACTCTGGTTCCACGCCAGCGCATGCAGCTAACCTAGGAGTTGATTTTCGAGCAGGTGAAAACGTGGGGGTCACATCCGAAGCAGCAAGCTAAGAGAAAGATGTGCTAAGCTAAAAGCTAGAGTTCCGAAGATTCGAGCGGTTCTCCGAGCAGGGGGAAACACGCTAAAGCTTTATAATACTGGTTTTGGTCAAGCTCAGTTTTATGGTTCTGAAGTTGTTGGAATGGATGATCTCGAACTTAGACAATCCAGAAGGCTACCCTTGAAAATTGCTGGCCCTGGGACCTCAACCAGATCGTTTTCACTCGGGCTCTGTCTTCTTGAGGACCCCTGCTGGCGACCAGGTGTAGGGCCCATCTTACTGTGGTCCACGCTCGCCTGGAGGGCCATGACGGGCGAGTACGCGGCTGGTTTCAATCTGCCAGGCCTTCGAGACATGGCAGCAGCTATTTTAGACGACCCGCCGAAGAAGTGGAGCCAGTGCCGAGGTCCTTTCGGCGCAGCTATTCTAAGTGCTACGCGTATTGGTTGGAAGTTTACTAGTCCATTCACCATGAGCGACCAGAATCATCAGATACAGATTCTAACAACTACGTCTCCAGCACTACTCCAGTTCTGGCTTCAAGGAGCTTGGGCTCAGCAGCTCAGGACTCAGGCAGCGACGAAGCTTAGCCTGTCGCCCAGGAGCTCCTCAGGTCCAGTACGCTCACGGACTCCGGAAAAGGTTACCCGCAAGGCCTTCCTCGCCCAGGGGATCTGGACCCATTCAGTTCTGGCCAAAGCAGGTTTCCCCACGGAGCCCCAGTGCAAATGCGGACATCGTTCAGATGATCTTCATCCTAGACTCGTGAGTTGCCCCTGCACAGCCGAACTTAGAAACGAAATGTTTTCCCAACATGAAAGAGACCAGCTCCAGGACCCGACCAAGTTTCCGCTCCAGGCAGGCTTCCAAGTGAGGCCAGAGTTTGACATCGGAGCCCCTGCTGGTCTCGGGAACAGCTTAAACAATTGTACAGAGTGGGCTAAAGATGGCCATGCCCTTCATGATGTTTTCAAGGGCAAAGTTTATACTGACTGTTCGTGTTTGAAACAGGGACACTCGTGCTTTCACACCGCGGGCTTCGCAACCGTGGTGATCGACGAGAGCGGCGAGCTCGAGGGAGCGGTCTACGGACCTGTGGGCAGCAACCTTCCCCAATCCCCCCCTTTCTGCTGAGCATCTTGCCGTGCTTGCTGCTGCTGTTGCCGCCCCTCCCCGAGCCATAACTGAGATAATCACAGATTATCATGGTATTTTAGATGTGCACAACCACCAGCAGTACTTCAGGAAGCATAAGTACGCTGGAGTAGCCATGCTGACCCGCGGAAGCAGAGGGTGGCATGATAATGTCGAGTGCGTCAAAATAAAAGCGCATCGGGACTTGGAGGCGATCCCCAAGGGAACGCCTGAGTGGCTCGATGCCACTGGAAATGATATCGCCGATGAATTCGCTAAGTTAGGTGCCCAGGGTCTGCTCCGACCTTCTAGCTCTGAAGTAGAGGAGGTTGACGAGCAGACCAAGCTACTCAAGAAGTGGCTCATTTATGTGGCCAAAGGTTTAAGTTTGTGGGAGCCCGTGGGACCGAAGTCCAGCAAGAAAGCTTTTGATTCTAGGGACAAGGGCGCCGCCCAGAAAGTTTTTGTTGGAGCGCGTAGCGCGCTTGCTGCCTGGCAGCAACCTATCCCTCCTCCCCCTCCTGCCCTTGAGGCCCCTCGTCCCCCCCGTTTCCTCCACAGGTGGGAGTGGGAATGGATATGCGTTGTCTGTAAAACCAGATGCGCTCAGAACCAGTTGGCTGGCCGAAAGGATGAGGCTTGCAGAGGGTTCCATCCTGATTTGGCCGAGCTGGCAACTGACCCCCGCGGGCATCAGCTGTATGTTTCAGAGGAGACCAGGGGTGCAAATATTATTATTGCATGTGCCAAGTGTGGTCTTTACAGCGAATCCAACGTCGTGGGTTTAAGCAAGGCCTGTGGAGGAGAGTTCAAGCGTGATGGTGCTCGAACTCAATGGAATCTGCTCTGTAAGGGAAAGCACCCCAGAAGCAACTTTTCCGCTCCCTCCAGGTACAGTTGCCCGCCGCTCAGGTTGACGGATTATATAACTCGTCAACGTCAGGCCATGTCCCTACAGGAGGACGCCAGGCCTTAGGGTGGACGAACTCCGCCCCCAACCACGTGATGATCCTTACCCCCCATTCCCTGGGCGGTTTTCGGCAGAGTCGCGAGGGCATCCCGCGCGAAATGGGCCAAATAACCTGACGACCTCAAGCCATGGCATTTCGGAACCCCGTTCCGAGGATGGTTCACGCGGAGCCTCCTCCTCCTCCTCCTCCCCCACCTCCTCCTCCTCCTCCTCCTCCTCCTCCTCCTCCTCCTCCTCCTCCTCCTGCTCATCCTCCTCCTCCTCCTCCTCCTCCTCCTCCTCCTCCGCCTCCTCCTCCTCCCCCTCCTCCTCCTCCCCCTCCGCCCCCCCCTCCTTCCCCCCCATTCCCTGGGCGTTTTTCGGCAGAGTCGCGAGGGCATCCCGCGCGAAATGGGCCAAATAACCTGTCGACCTCAAGCCAAGGCATTTCGGAACCCCGTTCCGAGGATGGTTCACGCGAAACGAGCCTGCCGTTCCTCCTCCTCGTCCTCCTCCTCCTCCTCCTCCTCCTCTTCCTCCTCCTCCTCCCCTCCCGTTCCCCCCTGGATGTCCTTTGCCATTTGTGGGGGGGGGGGTCCTAAGCAACGCGGGCACCGCAAGGCCCAGAGTTCCGAGGATGTCTCTCGCGAAATGGGCCAGGACACGTCGAGAACCGCATCTAAGTGGGACGCGGAGTTGCGAGGTTGTCCCAGACGAGATGGGCCCGCGGACCGCATTGTGATTGTCGCCGAGGGCCCGCGTGATCTCACCCCGCGGGGCCTCGAATGCCCCTCCCCGTCCTCCTCCTCCTCCTCCTCCTCCTCCTCCTCCTCCTCCTCCTCCTCCTCCTCCTCCTCCTCCTCCTCCTCCTCCTCCTCCTGCTCCTCTCCTGGTCCTGCTCCTGCTCCTGCTCCTGCTCCTGCTCCTGCTCCTGTTCCTGCTCCTGCTGCTGCTCATGCTCCTGCTCCGGCTCCTGC